>PVJN01015358.1:15786-44560 GCA_004026805.1 Lasiurus borealis | reverse complement strand
CCAGTGTTATATGAAATGCTGAAGGGTACTCTTCTAGAAGAGGAAGAAGAGAGGTAAAAGACAAAAAATTATGAACAAATACATAGCTATCAACAAGTGAATCTAAAAATTAAGTGAATTAAAAATTTGATCAACAGAATAAACTGGTGAATATAATAGAATCAGGAGCACAGAAAGGGAGTGGACTGTTAATTCTTAGCGGGAAAGGGGTGAAGGGTGTACAGGGAGAGACTGGACAAAAATCATACACCTATGGATGAGATCAATGGGAGGGAGCTAAGGGCAGAGGGAGGGTGGGAGTTGGGTGGAGGGGTGCTATGGAGGGGAAAAAAGAGAAACAAATGTAATAATCTGAATAATAAAGATTTAATTAAAAAAAAGAAATGTAACAAGTTTTGAATAACTTTATGATAACAACTTCTACGTCAATTGAAAAAATCTGATGAATTGTAGTACATAGTAGGTGCTACCAAAGGGCTCAAAGAACCTTAGAAGCACAAGGGATAGAAGAATGCTTATTTCTGGAGAGGTCTGTTTCAAATAGGACATGACATTTTATCTGGGTAAAGAATGAGTAAAAGTTCACTAGGTAGAGAAGAAGGTGTAAAAGATGGAGAAAGTCATTCTAGATACAGAGACAACTTATGCAAAAGTAAAGAAATGTAACAGAACATAAAGTGGTTCAGTAATGGAGAGAAGTTCAATCTGAATAATGTGTAATGAGCACTACCAATTTGAAAAAGATGGGTGTCAGGAAAAAACAGAGATATAAGGCTGGAAAAGTAGCTAGGTCCAGATAATAAAGAGCCATAAGTATGCTAAGCCAAGGAGTATGTATTTTATCCTGGAAGAAACAAGAAATCAAAAAATGTTTTAAATCAAGAGATAATACAATTGGACTTGTTGTTAGTGAAATAACTCTGGTGGCAGTGTAGAGATTAGAATTGAGTCAGTAGGTAAACACTGACACACACACACACACACACACACACACACACACACACACACACACACATCCTAATTAAGAAGATATTTATGTATGCTGATGAAGATTGAAACAAACATAATATAAATGAAAAAGCTGTATTCTACCAGTTTTTGATGAAACTAACAGAAGTTAGTGAGAAATATGGAGATAATGAGAATTAGTAGTTGATTCTATATTTTCTTGCTTGAAACTGGGTGGATGATGATGCCATGTATCAAAGATTAAAAAATGATAGCATCAGGTTGGAGTGTCTGGAAGAACTAGAAAATAGTTTTATTTTTTTGGATACACTGTTTTTGGGGCAATACAAAATAAAAATAGCTAACATTGGTTGAGTGCTTATACTAAGCTCTAGTTTTAGTGTATGTTTTTTCTTAAATATAATTTTATTGATTTTTTTAAAAAGAGGAAGGGAGAAGGATAGAAACCATTGGGCTTGTCATTAAAAAACAGTCGTTTTGGTGGCGTAGGATCAGTCTAAATTCTAAGAGGCTTAGGATTAAATAGTTGTTGAAGAAGGGTAGATAATTACCAGGAATTTGGTAAAAATATGATTGAGGTGGTTAGAGTTACAGAGAAAAAATGAAGCCATGCTTTTTTAAAACATGTTTTTAAAAGGCGACATATGTAATACTTTAAACAATAAAGAATTTAAATTTAAAAATTTGAACCCAAAATGTTATATAAATTAAACTCAAGCCTTTTCTGACAAGGTCCTTCATCAGGATGTTATGTAGGTCAGAAAGGATAGAAGTTAAGATCAATTCTTATTATCAAAGTGAAATAATTTTTCCCTGAATTTAAGAGACTATGACTCCTCAAAACAAAACAAAAAACTCTAAAACAAACAAAAATTTCATATTGATCCAAATCAGAAAAGTAAATTTTATTAGAAAATAGATATACTTAAAAATCACAAATTCTTTGTTTCCATCTATATGTTTGTGTTTAGAAATAGCCATCCATTCGCAAATATTCCTTGACTACCTACATTGTAGTAGTCAAGAATATTGACTCTAGAACCCAGGTACCAGGATTTTGCATGCTCCTTCTTCTGCTTACTATCTGTGTGATCCTGGGCATGTTAATAAACTGCTCTGTTTCATTTCTTTGCCTGTAAAATGGAGATAACTTGCCATAATGGTTGTATCCCTCCCCACAAAACTCTCTTAGATCCTGTTATCCACACTCCATTTTCCCATTCCCCATGCCCTAAGAATAAATTTTATTTTACAAATTAAAAACAAACAAAAAAACATGTTTTTATAATAAGAAGACTTCAGTATTATTTTTAGACATAAAAAAAAGAAATCCTGAGAGATAGAGATTAAAATGGCAAGAGAGTGGATAATTGTTTTAAGTAATTTTCTCATCAATGTTTCCTTTAGGTATGTTTATCAGGTTTTCTATATACAGTAAGTTAGAATTTTAAACAAGTTAGAGCCCCATGATCTGCCTTAATGGAACATTTATTTAAACTTAAAAGGGCTTAATTATTTTTTTTCCTTAATCCTTACCCAAGGATATTTTTCATTGGGTTTTAGAAAGAGTGGATAGATAGAGGAAAGAGAGAGAGAGACGGGGGGGCGGATGGGGGGGGCGGAGAGAGAAGAGTGGAAGGGAGATATTGGTTGAACTCCTGCTTATGCCAGACCAGGCTGGAAATGAACTGCAACCCAGGTAAGTGCCCTTGACCAGGAATTGAACGCAAGACCCTTTGGTGCAAGGGCTGACACTCTAACCACAGGCCAAACACCAGCCAGGGCAGGACTTAATAATTTAATTCAGCATGTTGCTTTCTTATGTTTTCTACTAGGGGCCTGGTACATGAAAATTCATGCACTGGAGGGGGGCGTCCCTCAGCCAGGCGTCCCCCCTCTAACAGTCCAGAAGCCCTTAGGGGCAGTGGGCAACCTGGCAATCAGGGGAAAGTAATGCCCCATCACATCTCTGCTACTGCTGGTTATCTGAGCCTTCGGCAGCCCTGGGTGGCTGGGGGGCTCAGGGGACTGAGGAACTCTGGAAACAGGTACAAGGAGTATGACCTTACCATGCTCTTGCTGCCCTGGCAGGGCTGAGGGGACTGAGCGCTGCCATCTTGTGGCTGTGGGGACCACCATCTTTGAAAGCATGGCAGTCAATTAGCATATTCCCTCCTTATTTTCTGTGGGTGCTGCCATCTTTGAGGGCAGGGCAATCATTAGCATATTCCCTACTTATTGGCTGTGGGTGCCACCATCTTTGCAGTGGCATGAGGGCCAATTAGCATATTCCCTCCTTATTAGATAGAATATGTTTATGTCATGCCACCTATACAGAGTAGGACACATCTATAAGCATGGGTGGTGAAATTATTGACTTATCCATATAATACATACAAGCAAAAACCAATATATATTTGATATTTGAGGTCAATTTATTTGTTTCATTCTTATTCTAATGAAATAATTAGGGGAATAGCATAGTTTGCTCCTATGATATGGCTGGAGTATGAGTTTATAGAATATGGGAGTATATTTACTGAAAACTTAATATGCTTAATATCTAAAAGATTGTTGGCATTTCTAGTGATTGCAAATGCTCTCCCATGCCTGAACAAGCTTCAGAAAGTGACACTTTATTATAAAAACATTTGCATAAACTAAGGGTTCTTTATTAATGTCATGTATTACTTTAGCAATCTAGTGAAGCCTATGATTACTTTTTAAAATAATACTATATAATAAAAGAGTAATATGAAAATTAACCGAATGGCAGAATGACCAGTCACTATGATGTGCACTGACCACTAGGGAGCAGATGCTTAATGCAGGAGCTATCCACTAGTGGTCAGTGTGCTCCCCAGGGGGAGCACTGCTCAGCCAGAAGCCAGGCTCAGGGCTGGTGAGCGAAGTGATGGTGGGGAGGTGGGAGCCTTTCCTGCCTCTGTGGCAGCACTAAGGATATCCTACTGAAGGCTTGGGCCCAAGGGCTCCCAGACTGAAAGAGGGTACAGGCTGCATGCATTTTGTGCACCGGGCCTCTAATATATATATATATATTTATTATTTTATTTTTAAAAATATACTTTTAATTGTTGATGGTATTACAGATACCTCCACTTTACCCCCATCCTCCCAGCCCATACCCAGCCACCCCAGGTCTTCACTACTCTATTGCTTATGTCCATGGGCTATGTCTGTATGTATATAAGTTCCTTGGTGTGTGTGTAAACACACACACACACACACACACACACACACACACACACACACATTAGAGTCTAGAGGCCCAGTGTACAGAATCATGCATTGGTGGCAGGGGGTATGGGCTGTGGAGATCAATGTGCTATGGGAGTGCCACTCAGCTGGGTGAGCTGAGCAGTTGGGAGCACACTGACCACCAGGGATGCAACTCCTGCATTGAGTGTCTGCCCCTGGTGATCAGTGCCCATCATAGCAACTGGTCGTTTTGCCATTTGGTCAATTTGCATATTAGGCTTTTATTATATAGGATATATATATATTCCTCACCCAAGGAGTGAGGGTATTTTTATTCCCATCGATTTTTAAAGAGAGTGGAAAGGAGGTGGGAGGGAGGAGGGAAAAGAGAGAAACATTGATGTGAGAGAGACATGTCAATTGGTTAATTGATTCACTCTGATAAGCACCCTGACCAGGACTGGGGATCAAACCTGCAACCCAAGTACATGCCTTTGAACAGAAATCGAGCCCTTGAGTTGACACTGCAGTGCAGAGGTTGATGCTCTAACCACTTAGCAATGCTGGCCAGGATCAGAATAATATTTTTAAATGTATTCAATATAGCAAATGAATTTCAATAGAAACCAATTATATTAAAATCTAATCATCAAAATATATAAGAAAATAAATTTGTGATATTGTAATATATCTGCTTCTAAATAATATCTATTTCCCCCTCCTCTACTGTCTTAAAATGTGTTTGTATTCAATCTGCCAATAATATAACTACATTAAGATCCATGTATTATTTTTTTATGTAACCTTCTGATAATTCACTTGATGATGTACTTATATATCCCTATCAGTATGTCCTTTCATCCCCAGATATATAGTATATTCATATATATGTTATATGTTGTGAATATTCATAGCTACATGATTTAAGATATTTGCTAGCAGACAAAGCAGATTACTTACTGTTAGAATGAAACCCAATTTTGAAATAGGCAAAAAAGTGAATGTACATTTCTCCAAAGAAAATGTGTAAGTGGATAATAAGCCCTTGAAAAGATTCTTAAGACCACTAATCATTAGGAAAATGCAAATAAAAACCATTTCATATCCACCACGATGGCTATAATCAAAACAAGACAATGATAAATGTTGACAAAGAATATGGAGAAAAAGGAATTGTTAGAGATTGCTGGTGGAAATGTAAAGTAGTACAGTCACTTTGGAAAACTGTTTTTAAGTTTCTTAAAAAGTTGAATGTAAAATTTTTAAAAAGATCTAGCAATTGTATTCTTAAATATCTAATGAAGAGGAATAAAATATATGTCCATACCAAAATTTGTAGATTAATATTCAAAACAACATTATTCATAATAGCCCCAAATGCAAGTGCCAAATGTCCTTTAACTGGTGAATGCATAAATAAAATGTGGTATAGCCATAATGAAATGCCTACTAAAAAAAAGAGAGAGTGAAATACTGATATGTGTTACAACATGAATGAACTTCAAGATCATTATACTAAGTGAAAGATGCCAAACAGAAAAGATTACATATTACATGATTCTACTTATATAAAACTAGTGGCCCAGTGCATGAAATTTTTGCCCAGCCTGCACCCTCTCCAATCTGGGACTCCTTATTAAACCAGATGTCCTACTGCTGGTTTACTGGGATCGGGCCTAAACCAGCAGTTGGACATCCCTCTTGCAATCTGGGACTTCTGGCTCCTAACTGCTCATCTCCCTGCCTGCCTGCCTGCCTGATTTCCCCTAACCACTCTGCCTGCTGGCCTGCTCGCCCCCAACTTCCCCCCCACCTCCGGCCTGCTCGCCCTCAAAATGCCCCCCTGCCATCCTGGTCACCACCAACTTCACCCTGTGCCAGTGTGCTCACCTTCAACTGTACCCCTGGTGGCCTGCTCACTCCCAACTGCCCCCCTGCTGTCCTGATAACCTCCAATTGATCCCCACTGATGGCCTGCTCACCCCCAACAGGCCCCACTGCTGGTTGGCTTACCCTCAACGACCCCCTCCCTCACCAGCCTGATTACCTCCAACTGCACCCCTTGCCAGTGTGCTCACCCCAAACTGCCTCCCCTGCCAGCCTGCTTGCCCCAAACTGTCCCCCTGCTGGCCTGCTCACTCCAAAATCCCCTTCCCCGCAACTGTCCTGATCAACTCCAACTGACCTCCACTGATAGCCTGCTTGCCCCTAACTGGCCCCCTGCTGATTTTCTTACCCCCAACGACCCTGCCCCCCCCACCAGCCTGATCACCCACAACTGCCATCCCATCCTGGCCTGATCACCCACAACTGCCCTTCCCTCTTGGCCTTTAACTGCCTCTACCTCAGCCCCGCTACCATGGCTTTGTCTAGAAGAAGTCTGGAAGGTCTCCCACTCTAATTAGCATATTACCCTTTTGTTAGTATAGAGGCCTAGTGCATGGTTGGGGACCAGCTGGTTTGCCCTGAAGGGTGCCCCAGATCAGGGTGGGGGTTCCCTTGGGGCATGGGGTGATCTGGGCCAGGGGCTTGTGGTGGTTTGCAGGCTGGCCATGACCCTATGGGGTGAGGGTCCCTGCTGGGGGGTGTGGCCAGCCTGGGTGAGGGGCTGAGGGCTGTTTTTAAGCTGCCCTCACCCCCTTCAGGGTGGGGGTCCCCGCTGGGATGCCTGGCCAGTCTGGGTGAGGGGCTGATGGCTCTTTTCAGGCTGGCCGTACTCCCCAGTGACTGAAGCTCCCAGCCCCTCCTTCTTTTCTTTTTTTTAATTGCCTCCTTGAGCAGAGGCCAGGCCTGGCTGGAAGCATGTATCTGGGATTTAGTTATCTTCTATAATTGAAACTTTGTAGCATTGAGCTGAGTCCAGGGCTGGCCAGGGCAGGTGGGCAACTTAACTTCCTCCATCACCGGGGACAACCCAAGCCTCCTGCTCACTGCTGCCACCATCTTTGTTGGGTTAATTTGCATACTTGCTCTGATTGGCTGGTGGGTGTAGCAGATGTACCATCAATTTGCATGTTTCTCATTTATAGAATAAGATGTCCAGAAAAGACAAACCTACAGAGATAGAAAAGTAGATTCATGTTTGCCTGAAGTTGTGTGTGGGAATCGGGATTAACTGTAAGGGCATATGAAGGATTTCACTGGGGTGATAACAATATTCTAAAACTGGATATCATTATAGATGCACAGCTTGGTAAATGTACTAAAAATAATTAAATTGTATAGATAACGGATGAAAATTATGGTATGTAAATTATATTCCAATAAAGGTTTTAAAAGAAAAAGTGTGTAGAAACACAGGCAAATACTCTTAATCCCAATAGTAGGATTTCTCCATATCTTAATCACAGTGGAAAGAATCAATCTACACAAGTTTAAATTTTAAGAAAAAAAAAAGGTATTTCAATCTGAACTTGATTTGAATGTGGCTAAAGGCATTTTACCTATATTCTTTGCAGAAGGGACAGCTGATACATGTATTCTCCCCATTGCCCATTCTCCACGCAAATAATTCTCCCAGTAGGCTTTGACTTTTAAATATGCTTGGTTGTATTAGAGCCTTTCCTTAAGAAAACTGGAAACAAACATAAGGACCCTAGCCACTTTGGGATGCATTTTAACTTCTAGACATGTTGACCTATGGTGAGATATGGATCTTTCTAGTCTTTTCTCTAACACAATCTATGCACATGAAGATAATTACTTATCATCAAATATCCTATTTTTAAGGAACTCAATGGCTACCATTGTCTAAGAAAGTAAACTTCTAGAGAGTTAGAGAGACTATGTTTAGATAAACTTGTGTGTGCTGTGCCTTAGGCAGTTAATAACCAAAAACATTAATGGATATTCTGAAATCCTAGGATCTATCACATTCAAATAAATTGTACAATATTTCAACTGAATAAAGATTATCACTCCTTTAAAAAGAAATTTAATAGAAATTCATTTATTAATCCTAGATTTTAATATTTAGCTTTCCATCCCTTTAATAAAGAGTAATGCTTTATAAACTCTGACAAAGAAGGATCCCAAAAGCTCCTAAATGAATCTATCTTAAATGCTTACCAATATTCCATTATTGGCAACTTAACTCTCACAATGAAGACACTTTCTCACAGTGAAGCACAACACAGTTCCTGTCAATCTATTCATAATAGTTATTTTTAATATCAGTCAAAGGAGGTACAGATAAGTAAAATGTTTAAAACCATCTGAAAGGTGAAAAAAGCATTACAAACCCAGAGACTAAACTGAAATTGAGAGTTGAAAATGAGAAACAGGCAATATAGATGAGAATCCAATACAAAGAGTGCAATGAAAAAGAAAAACTTCCCTTCATAAAAGTCACCTTCTGAGAACTTACCTTGTGTCTCTCCTCTTTCTCTTCCATTTTTTCAAAAAATTAAAGGAAGCAGCTCTGGACTTAAGGCAAGAAAGTACTGTCAGTGAATCTCAAGGTTCATTTTAGTCTTACCAAAGATCACACTGACACCAGGTGACATTATAGAACAATAAATAAAAAGCTTACCAAAGCAGTGGTTGATTTTGGAGACATACTTCAATATTCTAATAACTGAAGACATCATCCTCTGCTGACTTTTAATGATATCAAATGACAGGACGCAGTGTTTGGGAAGTCTTCAGCTATTTAGAAAAATTTCTTAGTGCTTTTCCCAAAAGTACACTGAATATGATCAGCCAGTCTGAAAATAAAGGTTTCACTGGAGGGTATTCTGCCCATGTGTGATATTTTCACAAGTGCAAGGTTTCATTAGTTAACAAATTGTTAACTAATCAAAACCTGGCATTTTCAACACATGTAGTATTAAGCCTCAAGGTAACACATAAATAAACTTGTATATTGAGGAATGAGATGGAGAAGTGTGCAGAACCCGAGATCAAAACAGCTGCTTACAAAGTCTAGAATTTACTTACATAAGAGCTGACATTCTGAGTTAAGAGGCCACGAAACATTAAAATTCAAGATTCCTGGTATCATCCTCTTTTCATAAGGGAAACTGTTTCACATCATTCTGATATTTTCTTGAAGATATATGCCAGGACAATGTAATCAATTTTTTTCCATAAAGGCATTATGTAATTTTAATGAGTTGAATTGTGTTGCTTTATAAATAAGATTTTAAAATATTTAAATTTGATCCAATCAGTTAAAAGTTTTCAAAACCCACAAGGTAAATATTTTATTCATTTGTTCTCTATATAGTATATGGCTGGCTATTATTAAAAGGTGTTTTTTAAATAGAACAGTGAAATAGTAGTCAATAGTGGAACAACTTCATATTTGAACTCAATATTTAACTTTATTTCTGTCAGCATAAGTAGCTAGTGAGATTGGAAAACTGCAGCATATCTAATTATTCAGAGCACTCTACCTTTGATAAATTATCCTAGTAATTCCATTAGAGGTCTCTCTAATTTCTGGGGTCCATTAAACTTTTCTTGATCAATGTCTATAGAAATTCCTTTGCCTGAAATTACTAGTTGATTTTATGTAAGATATATAAACACCTTATTAAATGCTAACTTTAAACTGTTTTCTATTCTAAACCACTTTAATTTTATGCATAAAATAAAACACACAGAAAACCAATAAAATAAAACATCAGGCAGAAATTGAACATTACCTAGTTCAGTTCAGGTAGACAAATCCAGATGTTGTCACTGTGTACTGCCAAAGGACTCACAAACAAATACTTAAGCTCAACTCCAATAACATTTTTGGCATTTTCAAGTTCTACTGCTTGTGCTCCCCTCAACTCTCAAATTTGCGTGTCAAATTTATGTTCTTGTAGACCAGGGAAAATTACATTTATTCTGCCTTAGATACTGATGCAGAAAAAGGCATCAGATGTCAGTCATCTCAAGTCGTATAGTAAACGTTTCTGTGTCTCTTGTGTCTTCTACTTTTATTATCCCAAACCATTAGAAAGTTTTGGGTCAGAAATATGTCTGATTCCCAAAGGCATTAGGCTGACACTCTAAGGAATAGAAATGACAGTGATGTGACCCTACGTTCTGTAGGGCAACCCTTGGTAATCCCCCTAACACAAATACCAGAGATGGAATGGGGTAGGGGTCAAAGGAGGAGGGAATGGTCCAGAGAAGAGACTCACCGCTCTGGCAAGTTTCTCCCTCAGGCAGAACGTAATGAGGAGTAGCCACAACCTGAAACAGGAGGGAAGGTGAGTAACAGGGACTCTCTAAGGCTCCAGAGTCCTGTGTCTGTCCACTGACCGCCACCATCTTTTGCTGCTTGACCTCACTTTCTTTGCAATGACAGAACTACAAGTATGTATAGTCTTGGTTTGGTAAAATGGTCCAAAGTAGGAAAAAGAAAGAGAGGTCGGGGCAGCAACAGCTCACCCAAGGCGCATGCTTTCGGATCCTTCAGAGTAGGGTCCCAGGAGACTACTAAGTGGCTCGGAAGCCCACGCTCATCTGGGCTCCACTCATGCTTGGAGGCTGCTTCCTTATTCAGAAGGACAGGGTAGGGGAGGGAAGTAGCTCATTTCGACAGAAACTGAATTCAGCTCCTAGATAAGAAGTGCCCTAAAGGGAAACATGCTCAGCAGTGCCCTCTACAACTTGTCGCACTCAAATGATAGTTCCCAGCACCAAGAGAGAAAGGAATGGAATGGAAGGGGGTGGGGTTGTAAATATCCACCTTACCGTGGGCAGCTGGTAATCTTTCTCATTTTGGGGAACCTCTATCACAACATTCCCACGCATCTCCACAGCTTCATGCACGGCTCAATTATGCATCACACACTTCCATGAGCCACTGTTAAATGTTACAACATAACACACATATAGATCAAGGCACAGGACTTTTATGTAGACAAGTGAGCCCCAACATGTCCTTTCAGGCTTGCCCAAATGCATATAACACTCATTCCAACCAATTGTATACTAAGCTCCTGGGAAATCTACCTTAAACTGAGAAGAACCTAAGGGTGAGTGGGACCCCATGAAATAGCTCTAACACCTTGAAAGACTCTAAAGTTATAAATTCTAGGATCTGAGATAACAGAAATGTTCTGAATAATTCTTCAGTAAATCCCATAAGACTCTCCAAGGAGTCCACATCCAAGTATTTTCTGGATGTGTTGGTACTTAGAAAAAAAATCTATGTGCCAAAATAAAAAAAAATAATAATGCCCAGGTCTTTTGGGGACATGTCTATACAACTGCCATCAACTCAATATAAATATTTCTAGTTAGGTGTTTGTCAGAAAATTGCCTGACAGCTACTAATTCTCTGTCCTGAGTCCCTCTGAAACACAACTATAATGAGAGTGAAAAACTTTCAGGCTAATTCACTATAAGGTAAATATTATGGCATTCATTGTAGCTAAATAAAAATATATGACTGTATGTCAACAACATTCAACCATATAATAATTACTAATATTTACTGAATGTTCCCAAATCTCATATATATAGCTCCCAATAAAGTCTTCACATAAATATCGATATGTTCATTTTCTTAATTCTTTGATTATAAGCATATATTTACTTATACAAATATATTTGTAATATTTTCACATATTCTGTTGTATGTAAAAACTCTTCCCTGCGAAAGGGTGGAAGAGAAAGAACACCAGCAGCTCAAGGAGCAGCAACCAAACTTTTTCTAATCATTAACAGTAAAAATATCCACTCTCCATGAGATCCATCCGCTAAAAAAAATAGTCCCAAACTCAGATCTAATTTGGCTTGGGTGCTCACACCAATGAGAGTTGAACTGGGCAGGGGAGAGTAGTATCCACGGAAAGTGCAAGTGAACTAACAGAAAAGCTAGGTTACACTCACAGTGGTCAGTCATCTGATCTGGGAGTTTCCCTCCTCCAAATAACTGAGCGTCACTCCCTCGCAGGTTGCTGCTGCAGTCTAAAACTGTGGCGGAGTGATCCTCAAATTCCCCAGAGCTGATGGGGAGGGGGCGGTGCGGGGGAAGACAAGCAGGAAAGTATATCTGTGGGATTTGCTTGAGGAAAAAGTTTGCAAGTCTGGACAGCAGGGAAAAGTACTCCCAAGAGATCGGCTTTGGGAAGGAGAGGGGGGAGGGAAGAATAGCTTCTTCTTTTCCCCCCCTCCACTCTATAAAAGCGTCTTTCTCCTCACCTAAGCCGACCTGCACAATTGGGGCACCCTCGCTCTCCCTTTCAGGCTCTAGCTCTCACCCAATAAACCCTCAAGATTATGTCAATTGGTCAGAGCCAGCCAGAGATTTCATGTGGGTGCTGAGGAGCTGCAGGAGCTGGAGAAGAATGAAACTTGGTGGAGGCAGCCTGGCAGTCGGATTGTTCTTACTGGCCCTGAGTCTGTGGGGGCAGCTTGCAGAGGCTGCGGTAAGTCCTTCCTTCTCCCCCCCAACCCCCTACCCTACCCTACCTCATTACCTCACTCTCATGGTGAAATCACTTTTTTTTCCCCCTTCCTTTCTTTTATCTTTAGCCATGGCTAGGGAATTCAAATTTGTCTTCACTTGTTTAAGAAGAAACATTATTTAAATTTAATGCTGGTAACTCTATCTTTCTGAAATTCAATGGAGATATGTAAGTGTTTAAAAATAGGGCTGCTGGCTTTCTTGCAGCTAGCTGCTCTGGGGACTAGAGCAGAGCCTGGAGCAGAGAACTCAGGCTAATAGATCACTAGGCTCTGGTAGGTATTTAAAACTTTTCCTTCCCACAGTCAGCCCTGGGGTGTTTACCAGCCTGCTCAACTTTTCACTAGTTGTACCCAACCCACGCACTCTAAACTTTGTCTATAGTTTGATATTTTGGCTTTTCTAATTTCGAGCTTTCATCAAAGTGTTAAGGGCGCCCATAAAGTTTTTTCCTTTTCCCCTTTCCTTAAGCAACTTGAATCTACCCTAACCTTTGGTCAGGAGAGCCTCTGTAGAAACTGTGTTCCCCTTTGGCATCCTTTTTGCAAATGCTCAGGTAACATATCAGGAAGAATGAAGTAAAGAGGATGGCCTCAAGCTTCCAGTCTTCTGAGTTTTGTTTGTTTGTTTGTTTGTTTGTTTGTTTTTTAGTTCTGGGGTTTTGTTTGTTATTTTTATTTTAACTTACTAAGGCACCTGAACAAATTGAGAAGTTGCCTATCACTTATTTAAAGGTAAAGTTATATTTTTTCCTAAGGCAAATGAGTGTTCTGATTAAAAGAGAGCAAAGGAGAATGCACATATGAAATGACAGAACAAAAAGTTCCACTCTGTTTTAGGAATATAGAATTTAAAACCTCTATAAACCTCCTGAAAGGGTATCTGGCTAGTCGCATCCACCATCCTTCTGGGTATGAGAGGCAGATGTAGGGAATGAATAGCTTTAGCGGAGAAAATGTTCTTCAGTCTAAAGTCCATCATCCTTAGTTTCATTTAACCTCTAAAGAGTTTAGAAAGTAAAATATCTCTGTAAGAATATTCAATAAACTAATAAAAAAATTGCCTGGTGGGTAAAGTGGATGGTTTGGAATAAAAGATTGAAGAAAAGGAGAATTAAGTATGCATCAAATTATTTAAAAGTTATATTTGAGTGTTCAGAATAAGTGGTTTTAAAAACACTTCAGTATGAGATTATGGCTTAGGCCTTCACATGTCGAGTGACTATCAATTCATTATGTGTTATAGTTTATCTGGGTCCACTTTTAAGTTAGTTATCTAGCGTTTCTATACACTCAATATGACACAGATAACATTGCCCTCCTTCTGTCTTCCAGAAACTGTGTAGATAGGAAGGCTATCTTTCATGTTATTCCAAGTATATCATTTAATTATGATAGCACATCTGTTAAAAAGCTATGTGTATAAATATTTTAAGTTATATTTGCCATAATTTATTCTCTATCAAAGTAGATAGATGATTTAAAATTGATTTTTTGATTTAGAGCATTTTAATGGAGTAAAGTTTAGTCACTTAATAGTGCTACAGACTTGAATAAAAGTCCAATTATATTGTTGAAAATAGTTATTTCTAAAAACATCTTCTAGGTAGGTGCTTACTGTTTATGGCATTTGGCCTGAGGCAGGATTTTATAGATATTTCATTAAATATTTCAATTTTTTCTTTTGACATTGCTATTAATAAATGTGTACCAGATAACAATCATACGTGTATGTACATAAATACTATACATCAACTTATATTAAATCCAATTGTATTAAAAATGTGATTTGTTTTTATGGTTGACAACACTTGGCAGCAAGCCTATTGTCTTGGAACTTTTTTTAAGATTAAGTGTTCATGAAGAAATTACAGAAGACATCATGGAAGGGTTTCTTTTTCCCATTTTTCCTTCAGTATAATTTTTAAAAATATATTTTTATAGATTTCAGAGAGGAAGGGAGAGAGATAGAAACACCAATGATGAGAGAGAATCATTGATCAGCTGCCTCCTGCAAACCCTCTACTAGGGATTGAGCCTGCAACCCAGGCATATGCCATGATCAGGAATCTAACTGTGACTTGGTTCATAGATCAACACTGAACCACTGAGCAACACTGGCCAGGCTCCTTCTATATAGTTTTTAAAGAACATTTTATATTACATTTCTCTATCATTAGGGTATTGTGACTTTAATAAAATCAGGGGTTTGATTTTTCTGCTTTATGCATCAATATCACAGTTAGGTGAATGTTTTAATCATCTCAAAGATATGACTGATATCTGCTCTTCATACTAGTGATGGAGATATTGGTGACCTTATCCAGAGTAAACTGGATGGTAGTGGGGCTAGTTGTTGATTGACATAGTATAGTATTGGGATTTTTACAACAGGAAGAGCAGTGCCACTTACATTGCTTTAGTTTTTCAGTTAAGTGATTTCTTCATCTTTGAAGTCATGCCAAATGAGGATGTCACAAATATGTGGAACATTTTTTTAGGTAGAGTATATATTAGGTAGAATAAAGTAATAACCTTTATTCTGAAAGGTTAGTAGTAAGTGAAAAAGGCAGCTTTAGATTGGAAAAGTAATTTCTAGTGATGGAGATAACGTATTATACCTGTACTGACTCACTATCAGTAGGATATGCACTCCTTCTTTATGTATGTGCTATCTCCCTTGTGATCAGAGGCAACAACTCTTTAAAGGTTGTAGTGTGCTTCAAGGCGACGGGACAGTTTTTTCTCTATGAAGTATACTGCTCAAGAGAAATAATTTGTTAATATTGTTATCATAACTTACATTTGTGAGTTTTTACTATGTGCCAGGCACTGTGCTAATATGCTGAAATACATGATCATCTTTAATTTTCACAAAAGACCTGAGATATATACCATTGATGTCCCCACTTTACAGATCAAGAAGCTACAGATCATAGAGGTTAATTTGCTTAAAATCACTTAGGTAATAAGTTGTAGAGCTGGGAATTTGAATCAAGGCAATTTTTTCCCTAAACATCTGTCCTATACTACCTCCTTTGTATGTACTCTATAGAGATTTATTTGCTGTTCAGAGTATTTGGATCTCTGCCTTTTTTTTTAAGTGAGGAAGCGAGAGACACGAGGTGAAATGGAAATGATAAAATGGGGATTATATTTCTTTCTACTGATAATAGGAAAAGAGGCATGGTATAATGCAAATAGATTTGGGCTTACAATAAAATGATCAGAGTTTGATTTATATATGCATGTGTATATAGACAGATAATTTAAAAGCAAACTAGAGCAATTGCTTATTGCAGGTTATATGATTGTATAAAATCACATATATAAAAGGTCAGATATATAAGACGAATTTGTCATAGATGATTATTTTGAAGAATGATTTGCCTTATTGCTTTTTAATTAGTTTTCATAATAAATTTAAGTATACTGAACTACTTTTCAGGTGTATTTTTATTGTGATGAAAAGGTATATTTGTTTAAGATGCCCAGTTCATTTTTGTTGTTTTTACTAATTTATCTACCCATCATATCCAACTCTATTCACTCAACTATATGTAGTAGTTTTGTGCATATTTTTACATATATATCTATTATGTGACTATGCAAAAGTGTTTACATAATTTTAATGTGTTTTTATTTGGCTTTTGATATCTGAATATGCAACACATTAGACTCTTTACCTGAGTTAACTATGATAACTTGGTTAAAGTTGTGTCTGCCAGGTTTATCCACTGTAAAGACACTATTTGTTCCCTTTGTAATTACAAAGTGAGCAAATCTTGTGAGTATATTGTGTAATATTGTGAGACAATGTAAATATCCTTCTCATCAAAATTTTGCCCACTAAATTTTAGCATTTGTTGAGGATTCTGGCCTAATTGATTATTACTGTGATATTTGCCAAATGGTAATAATCAATTCAGCTTGTAACATTTTTTTGCATTTTAAATTTAATTTTAAATGTAACAAATAACTTTAACTTCTCTGCTCTTTAGTCATTTATTTATAGCAGTATGAATTTATGGATATTTGTTTTATTTTAATTGTTATAATGACTTATGCTATTTTTACTTTTTTTCCTGAAGTTATCCCAGATTTGGCTAATAGGAGCTCTTTTCAGTTGGCTCCTATCTCCAAAGAGCTATAGGTTTTTTAAATTGGGTAATTGTATATAGAGATCAAGATTTCAATGATTGGAATGCTCATTGCTGCTGGGGTGTCATTACTTCTACGCCTTTTCAGCAGACAAAACTAGGAAATATGTGTATATACACACAGACGCATACACACATCTATTTTTTAAACATCTCTATACGTGTATATATATGTATATGTATACATGTACATACATATATATTTGATATATATTTGTGTATGTATTAAAACCATAAATTTGTATTGATACCTCTGATTCTATACAAGATCATGGAATAAATATACATCTTTGATATCATGGGATCTCACTGCTTTCTGGTATCCTCAGACATATTTTGTGGAGGTCTCATAAAGACTCTTTAAGGGCTTGGCCATTGGAATTAAACCACAATTTGAAGATGTGTGACCTTCATCCAGGTAGTATCCTCTGAGCCTTACTAGTAATTTCCTCATTGGCAAAAGAGGGCCAGTTATATGTATCTGACAGATTCTTTTGAGGTTAAAATGAGAGATGTTATGTAAAGCCCTTAGAATGGTACTTGGCACATAGTAAATGCTCAATAAATTTTAGATTTCATTATTGGCATTACAACTATTTATTTACTCACCATTTGTTATAGTATTAACTCAAATTATCTGTGTGATTTTCAAGGACAATCATGATCTTTCCCTTCACATAACCTTATTTTTCATTACATTTTACAATATACTCCTTCCATTGTAACCTAGCTGAGCTTTCCTACAATCTCTTAAGCACTACATATATATTTTGGCTTTTTATTAGAATACTGTGGATGCAAATATTTGCTAAATTTCGGTATAATGTTTACATTCATTCAGCAGGTATTTATTCAGTAACACATAAGTACTTAAGAATTGTAATTATGTTATTCATGGACATGTACTGTCCATTTTGTGTTAGACATAATGGGTAAAACTAAATAAGATAGACAGGGTCCCTGCCTTCATGCTAGTGAGAAAAAAATAAATAGTCCTTCTATTAAAGCTTTTTTTAGCTACTATATCAATTGCTGATTCTATCCTTCTTTGAACATATGTGATATTTAGCCTCTTTTTCTCTAATATCTAAATGCATTTTGTCTTAAAAGCATTTTATTTCATGATAATTTATCTGTTTTCTCTATTAATTATAGTATCTGCGAAGGCAAGACTTGTATATTTGTTCATTCATTCAATCAATTTACATGTTGATTTGATCTGATAACAAAAGTAATACATGATCAGTTTTAGAATCTTTGACTATGTAGATTACAAAGAAAATTACCTGTCTATAATTCTATCAACAGCACAGAAATACCTCTATTACTGGTTTGCTGATTTTCCTTCTTATATATCTAATCTCTTCTTTAAAAAGTAAATTGCTGACATTACTGGTAATGTTAGCCTTGGTCATTTGGTTAAGGTGGTGTCTGCAAGGTTTCTCCCCAGTAAAGTTACTATTTTTTCCATTTAATAGTAGACATCTTTATATATTATTTAGTGATGTGTATATTAAAATCCTTTGCCCATTTTAAAATATCAGGTTGTTGCCCAGCTTGTGTGGCTCAGTGGTTGAGCATCAACCTATGAACCAGGAGGTCAAGGTTAGATTCCCAGTCAGGGTAAATGCTCAAGTTGCAGGCTCAGTCCCCAGTAGGGTGCATGCAGGACGCAGTCGATCAATGATTCTCTCTTATCACTGATGTATCTCTCTCTCTCCCTCTCCCTTCCTCTCTGAAATCAATAAAAATATATATTTTAAATATATACACATATTTAAAAATCAGGTTGTCTTCTTATTACTACTCACTTTTAAGAGTTGTTTATATATTCTCTATAAAAGATCTTTATCAGGTAAGTGATTTGAAAATATATCTTTTCCATGTCTATGACTTAGTTTTTCATCCTCTTAAAGAAAATCTTTTCCAGACCAAATATTTTTAATTTTGATGAATTCCAATTTATCATTTTTTTTTCTTTTATGGACATGCTTTGGGAGTCATACTTTGTCAAAACCAAGTTGAGGCAAATTTTCTCCTATGTTTTCTTCTAGAAGTTTTATAGTTTCAGGTTTTAAATTTAGGTCCACAGTTCATTTCAACTTAAACTTTATATAAGATAAGAGATGTATCCAGGTTAATTATATTTTTGCATATAGACATCTGATTTTCCCAGTGCCATTTGTTGAAAAGAATCCTTTCTACATTAAATTCCCTTTGCATCTTTATAACAAATGCAGTGATTGTATTTGTGTGAGTCTATTTCTGGACTCTCTTATGTTGTATTGATCTATATCTTTCATCAATACCATCCTGTCTTGAAACTGTCATTTTATATTAAGTGATAAAATTAGGTACTATGAGTTTTATAACTTTCTAAAATTTTCACAAAATTATTTTTGTTTATTCTAGTTTCTTTTCATACAAATTTCAGAATCAGCTTTTTAAGATCAGCAAAGAGGCACACAACTGTGTAGCTTTTTATCTAATCTGAACACAATTTTAATTCATGTAAAATACATTAAAATTTACTTTCTTAGTTAAAAATTAAAATAAAAAGTAAATTGGTTAATTAGGATTAGTCTACATATAGTTTTATATATTAATGTTTCCACTTATGAATCATTTTTCATGTTATTAAAATTATTAGTTTTAAAATATTTAAATGTTGCATATAAATTATATACACCACTATTTACCTGTTCACTTTTGTAGAACAATATATTTTTAAATTTCAAGTTTTGAAAGCCATATTAAGGAATACTGCCATTAAAAATGTTATTCCTTATTTTATATTATCTTACTACTACTTCCTCCACCATTGGGGAATTAGTGGGTTAGAGGCCATTAGTATTTTTAAAGTCTTGAAAGGCTATATCAGCAGGTAAGTTGCGATAGCTAATTTTTTATCATTTACTGTTATATCCTATTAGGTAGATCATACTATTCCAATTTTTATGTACAAGGAATTTGAGGCCCAGAGAGTAGTTTAGTAACTTGTCGAAAGTCACACAGTTAGTAAATGATTGCTCTAGAACTTGTTAATGAGTTTTTACTCAGTCTCTATTTTATATATGACAGATAATACAGAAAAATAAATCCATGTTGAAAAGTTCAACAATTTCTACTTCCCTTTCCATCATCTCTTCCTGTGACTTCTCACTTGAATTTATTCTATAGAAAGGCTCACCACCAGACCAATCTTTAATAACTTTTCTGTAATTTCCCAGGCCATTAGTCCTTAAGAACCTAACTTTTAATATTTTGTACCATATGTGTCTCCCTGCATTTCTCCCTTGGACATAAGATGGTACCTGCCTTCCATCAATACCTCCCTCATTTGCCTCTTCCTAGCTACAGCAATAGTGTAACATACTCAAAACCCACTGACATTCCCTTTCCCCAAGGAGTTTTGTAATACATCTGAAATGGGAGCTCTTTTTGCCCACACTCCCCAACCCCTTTTTCAGCCCTTACCACACAGCTGCCCATAAGGCTTATATTTGTTTGCATATATATTTATTGTGTAAAGTTTTTCGTATGTCTCCTTTTTGTTCTAATTGACCACCCTCCCCAAGGCATCCCCACCTTGGGCAAGCCCCCACCACCCCAGTGTCTGTGTCCATTGGTTATGCTAATAGCATACACACAAGTCCTTTGGGTGCTCTCTAACCACCTACCCCCTCGCCCCAACCTACCATTTGTCTCTGGATCTATTCTTGTTCATCAAATTATGTTGATCATTATATACCACATATGAGTGAGATCATGTGATATTTATCTTTCTCTGACTGGCTTATTTTACCTAGCATAATGCTCTCCAGTTCCATCCATGCTGTTGCAAATGGTAAAAGTTCCTTCTTTTGCCAAAACCGGTGTGGCTCAGTGGATAGAGCGTCTGTCTGCAGACTGAAAGGTCCCAGATTCAATTCCGGTCAAGGGCATGTACCTTGGTTGCGGGCACATCTCCAGTAGGGGGTGTGCAGGAGGCAGCTGATAGATGTCTATCTCTCATCGATGTTTCTAATTATCTATCCCTTACCCTTCCTCTCTGTAAAAAAATCAATTAAAAAAAAGTTCCTTCTTTTTTATAGTGCCATAGTATTCCATTGTGTAGATATACCAGTTTTTTTAATCCACTCATCTGCTGATGAGCACTTAGGCTGTTTCAAAATCTTAGCTATAGTAAATTGTGCTACTATGAACATAAGGGTGCATATATCCTTTTTTTATTGGTGTTTCTGGGTTCTTGCGATATACTAGTAGTCCTAGAAGTGGGATTAATGGGTCAAATGGCTGTTCCATTTTTAACATTTTGTGGAAACTTCATACTGTCTTCTACAGTAACTGCACCAGTCTGCATTCCCACCAGCAGTGCAGGAGGGTTTCTTTTTCTCTGCATCCTCATCAGCAATTGTTGTTTGTTGATTTGTTCATGATAGCCATTTTGACAGGTGTGAGATGGTATCTCATTGTTTTGATTTGCATCTCTTGGATGATTAGTGACTTTGAGCATGTTTTCATATGACCCTTGGTCTTTTGTATGTCCCCTTTCAAAAAGTATCTATTTAGATCCTTTGCCCAATTTTTCATTGGATCGTTTATCTTCCTTTTGTTAAATTGTATGAGTTCTCTGTAAGTTTTGGATATTAAACCCTTATTGGAAATATCACTGGCAAATATGTTCTCCCATGAAGTGGGCTTTCTTGTTGTTTTGTTGATGGTTTGGTTTCTTTTGCTGTGCAGAAGCTTTTTATTTATTTTTTATTTTTTTATATTTATTTATTTTTTAAAATGTAATAAATCTTTATTGTTCAGATTATTACAGTTGTTCCACTCCCCCCCATATCTCCCCCCACTCAGTTCCCACCCCCGATGCCCTTACCTACCCCTCCATTGTCCTCATCCTTAGGTGTATGATTTTTGTCCAGTCTCTCTCTGCACCTCTCTCACCCTTTTCCCCCTAAGAATTGTCAGTCCACTCCCTTTCTATGCCCCTGATTCTATTATATTCACCAGTTTATTCTGTTCATCACATTTTTATTCACTTGATTTTTAGATTAACTTGTTGATAGATATGTATTTATTGTTCATAGTTTTTATCTTTGCATTTTTCTTCTTCTTCCTCTTCTTAAAGAGTACCTTTCAGCATTTCATATAATATTGGTTTGGTGTTGATGAATTCCTTTAGTTTTTTCTTATCCATGAAGCTCTTTATCTGACCTTCAATTCTGAATGATAGCTTTGCTGGGTAGAGTAATCTTGGTTGTTGGTTCCTGCTATTCATCACTTTGAATATTTCTTGCCACTCCCATCTGGCCTGCCTAGTTTCTGTTGAGAAATCAGCTGACAGTTGTATGAGTGCTCCCTTGCAGGTAATTAACTATTTTTATCTTGCTGCTTTTAATATTCTCTCTTTGTCTTTTTCTCTTGGTATTTTAATTATGATGTGTCTTGGTGTGGTCCTCTTTGGATTCCTTTTTTTGGGGGGGTTCTGTGCACTTCCTGGAATTGTAAGTCTATTTCTTTCATCAGGTGGGGGAAGTTTTCAGACCTTATTTCTTCAAATAAGTTTTCAGTATTTTGCTCCCTCTCTTTTTCTGGCACCCCCATAATTCTGATGTTGGTACACTTGAACTTGTCCCAGAGGCTTCTTACACTATCTTCACATTTTTACATTCTTTTTTCTTTTAGCTTTTCCAGTTGAGATTTTCTGTAGTTCAAATCTTTGATTTGATTCTTATGTTCCTCTAGTTTGCTGTTTAGGTCTCTGTATAATATTTTTTATTTCAGTCAGTGTATGTTTAATTTCTAGTTGGTTATTTTTCATCTTCGTTTGAGTCTCGCTATTTATCCATCTTTTCTAGGTTCTTGAGAAACCTTATTACTATGGTTTTGAACTCTATATCCAATTGTGTGTTTTCCTCCATTTCTTTCATTTGTGATCTGTTCCATTGTCTCCACATTTTCACTGTTTCCCTGAGTTGGTAGAGTAGCTTTGTGTGCTAGGTGTCCTATATGGCCCAATAGCTCCACCTCCCTAGTTTCCTGAGGTGGACTCTCATGGTGCACCTCTGTATTGTTTTAGTTAAATCTTGATTGTTCTTGGTATCACTGGGAGGAATTGACCTCCAAGCCAATTGCTTGTGAGGATCAGCTATGTCTACACTAGGAGAACTTGTGCATTAGAGTCTGCCTTATGATACAAGACTTGCAAAATTGCAAAAGCCTCTGTGCTCAGCTTGGATAGGGCCAAGTCTCAGGGCTGAGCAGACAGCCTTGGCTTCCAGTCAGTCCTGCCCTATGCGGCCCCTGGGTCTTAGTGTCCCTCGGTAATCGCTGCAGCCCTCTCTGTGCACACTCACACTTGCACACCTCTAGACCTCTGCCTTTTGTGGCTCCCCTGAGTTTTCGTGCGCTCCAGGGACCTGTATGAGTCTGGATTCCCAGGTTCTCGCCCGAAACTGGGGTTCAGTGTAGTCGGAAGTGGAGTTCAATGCAGTCGGGAGGTTCTGTCTTCCTCCCGCTAGAGAAAGCCAGTTGCACAATCTGCAGTCAGTCCTCTCTGCATGCACTGGCATGCACTCATCCAGACCTCTGCCTTCCGTGGCTCCCCTGAGTTTTTGTGCACTTCTCCCTTTTCACGACAGTCCATTTTCCCCCCATATGAGTCTTGCCTGGAACTGGGGTTCAGTGCATTTGGGAGTTTCCGTCTCCCTCCCGCTTGAGGAAGTCAGCCAGGCACTCTGCCACCCGCCACCCGTCCTCAGCTTTTTGCAGCTCCTCTGAGTCTCCGTGAGTCCCCTCTTTCCTTCTAGTCATAGAATTTTCACTCAGCCAACTTTGCTGTGGTTCTGGATGATGTCTGTTTTGTCTTCTAGCTGGAGTTTTGAAATTGTTGTGTGAGGCAGCAGTTTAGGTGTTCACCTATGTCGCCATCTTGGTTTCTCTGAAGAAGAAGCTTTTTATTCTGATATAGTCCCATTTGTTTATTTTCTCCTTAGTCTCTATTGCCCTAGGAGCTGTATTTGTAAAGATATTGCTATGACATGTGTCTGCTATTTTGCTGCCTATGGAATCTTGTAGGATTTTTATGGTTTCCCATCTTATAATAGCTGTGTTTTTGCTTAGTTCTTTCCCTTCCTTTCATCTCTTCCTTAGTGATATTCCAGAACCTTCCCCTCACTAATTGCTAATTTATTTTTTCCACTTGGTATGATACTATTCTATCCTCCATCCCCTTTTATTGATTTTAGTAAGAGAGGAAGGGAATGGAATAGAGGGATACATTCCCTACTGGAAATCAAGTCTGCAACTTGGGCACATGCCCTGACCAGTTATCAAACCAGTGACCAATATACATTGAGTGGCCAGATTATTATGATCTTTGAATGCATAATAATCTGGCCACTCAGTGTGTATATACATATACTGCTCAGCTGGCTACTCCTTAGCGCTGCCATTGAGGCAGGAGAGATCCTGCCACTGCCTCTGTATTTGCCATCTATGAGCCCAGCTTCTGGCTGAGTGGTGCTCTGTGGGAGCCCACTGACCACTAAGGGGCAGCTTCTGTATTGAGTGTCTGGCCCCTGGTGTTCAGTGCGTGTCATAGTAACCATTCATTCTGCAGGTCATTCTGCCAATCATTCTGTTATTTGGGCGATTTGCATATTAGGCTTTTATTATATAGGTTTAATTGGTTGATTGCTGTATGTGCCCTGACTAGGGATCAAACCCACAACCTGGCATATTGGGACAACTCTGCTACCTGCCCAGGACCTGCATTCATTTTTTTTGTACCACTCCCACTTTACCTTCTCTTTCTGTTTCCTAGCTAGCTAAGTGACTTTATTGCCTTATGCCATCATTGCAGTTTGTGTAATTCAAATTCATTCCTCTGCAAAATCACACATTGTTATGGATTATGGCTTTCCCAGGGGGCATTTGAATAGCTGAACTTTAAGCTTTTATTATTTATTTATTTAGTTTTTGAGGATGATCATTATATTTTGAAACAGTGACAGTGAGCATAGCCCCACTGTTCAGGCCACACCACGCTGACCAGGCCACACCAGCCCTGGTTTTCCAGCTGCAGGGGGAGAGGGGATGTGGGCCCATCCCCCGGGAGGTCAGGCAGGGGGCGTGGCATCACTGCCTTCTGAAGGTCTTCAGACTCCACCTCATAATCCTGACGCCTTGGCTGTGGCTGTGAGGGGGTGGGGAGCCGCAGGAGGTCGGGTTGGCAGGTGCGGCTAGATGATGCTGTACTGGGCCAGCTTGTGCAGCTCAAGGTGGTTGAAGGCCTCACATGGGCAAATGACTGTGATGTCTGTCCCCAGGCCTTCCATTCCAGGGATGTTGTCCCCAAACCCTTGGACACCTTTCTTGGGGGTCTTGCTCTTGAACTGCCTTGTTTGCCACTGCTTAAATTTGGGAGCCCTTTCCTGGGAATGATGGAGCCCTCCATGACCCTGGTGGCTGAGCAGATCTTGGCTTTCGGTGGCTCCATGTTCCTGGCCGGGCTGGCAGAGACCCTGTGGCGAACTTGGGCTGCTGGATGCCCTTAGATTGGGCGCAGGCACTGGGCAGGTCTCTGGGGCATTGGGAGTGGTGGCCTTCCTCACCAGGGGTCAGTGGGCATTTATCTGAGCACTGGGAAACTAAGGCTGCTTCCCAGCCAGCCCTGGCTACGCTCCGCAGCAGCATCACCCCACAGCAGCATTACCCCACAGCAGCATCGCCCGCGGTCCGACCCATTGCCTGAACTTTAAGCTTTAATATTATAGGGCTCTGTTCTTGCCAAATTACTTTTCAGAATGGTTTTACGAAGTATACTCCTATCAGTAATATATATGAGTATCTATGAGACAGTCAGTAACTTTTTTCTATCTAGTATAGTGACTATAGAATTGATGTTCAATAGATTGCTAGTTGGTCAGCCAATTTGGTCTTATCCTCTAATGATTTTTCTTTTTAAAATGTAATAATTCTGTTATTTCATTCACTCTGACAAGAGCAACCATAAGGCAGAACTAATTTTTGAAATACTCTAATTATTATTATAAATTAACCACCCAGCCAGTAAACTAAATCTTCATTACAAGGATTCATTTTTAATAGCAGAAATTCTTGAGGATTTTGGACAGGTATCTTTAGTATAATCTCTAATAGATAAGCTTCTCTCATTTTAACAAACCTAACTCTTATTGTATGCATCAATGCTTGAGTTTATTTACTGTTATAATCTGTCCAAGTCCAACTGTCCTTTGTTCCTTTAGCAGCTTCTGCTGACATTTAGCTAAAAGTGTACTCTGTGATAGTACCTGCGACATTATTGAAATGAGAACCCTAAATCCCTTGCTGTCTGCTAACCAAAGATAATTAAAGGCAAATGTTATAAAACAAACAGGCGTTTTGCTGAATTCAATTTTTTATTCATTTTTTATACATATCTCCCCATTTTCCCCCTCCCTCCCAGGCATAACACAACCCCTCAGTGTCTGTGTTCATTGGTTATGCTTATATGCATGCATACAAGTCCTTTGATTGATCTCTTATCTACCTCACCTAACTTTAATCTTCCTGCTGTAATGTCACAGTCTGTTTGAAGCTTTACTGCCTCTGTATCTATCTTTTTGTTCATCAGTTCATAATGTTCTTTATTAACCACAAATGAGTGAGATCATGTGTTGCTTCTCCTTCACTGACTGACTTATTTCACTAAGCATAAGGCTCTCCAGTTCCAACTAGGTTGCTGGAAATGGTAAGAATTCCTTCTTTTTAATGGCAGCATAGAATTCCATTGTGTAGATGTACCATAGTTTTCTGATCCACTCATCTGCTGAAGGGCATGTAGGCTGTTTCAAATTGTAGCTATTGTAAATTGTGCTGCTATGAACATATGGGTGCATAAATCCTTTCTGATTAGTGTTTGTGATTTCTTAGGACAAATTCCTAAGAATGGGATTACAGGGTCAAATGGGAGATCCATTTTCAGTTTTTTGAGGAAACTCCAAACTCTTCTCCACAGTGGCTGCACCAGTCTGCATTCCCACCAACAGTGCACAAGGGTTCCTTTTTCTCCGCATCCTCGCCAACACTTGTCGTTTGTTGATTTGTTGAAGATTGCCATTCTGACTGGTGTAAGACGGTATCGCATTGTCTTTTTGATTTCCATCTCTTGCATGATTAGTGACTTTGAACATGTTTTCATGAGTCTCTTGGCCTTCCTTCTGTCGTCTTTTGAAAAGGTTTGCCCATTTTTTTATTGGATCGTTTATCTTCCTTTTATTAAGTTGTATAAGTTGGCTGTTATTTGCACATATGTTCCCCATTCAGTGATCTTTCTTGTTGTTTTGTTGATGGTTCCTTTTGCTGTGCAAAAGCTTTTTATTGTGATGTAGTCCCATTTGTTTATTTTTTCTTTAGCTTCAATTGCCTTTGGAGCAGTATCAGTGAAGAAGTTCTTTCGGCATATATCTGAGATTGTGCTGCTTGTGGATTACTCTAGTATTTTTATGGTTTCCCTTCTAATGTTTAAGCCCTGTATCCATTTTGAGTTTATTTTTGTATTTGGTGTAAGTTGGTGGTCCAGTTTCATTTTTTGCATGTATCTCTCCAATTCTCCCAACACCAGTTATTGAAAAGGCTATCTTGCTTGGCTCCATTGAGTGTTCATGCCTCCTTTGTCAAATATTACTCGAGCATAGTGGTTTGGGTGGATATCTGGGTTCTCTATTCTATTCCATTCATCTATATGCCTGTTCTTGGTCCAGTACCAGCCTGTTTTTAGAACAGTTGTTTTGAAATATAGCTTGAAATCTGGTATTGAGATCCCACCTACTTTATTCCTCTTTCTCAGAATTGCTGTAGCTATTCGTGCTCTTTTTTTGTTCCAGATGAATCTATGAAGAATTCTTTCTAGGTCTGTGAAATATGTCATTAGTATTTTAATGGGTAGTGCATTGAATCTATAGATTGCTTTGGGTAGTATGGACATTTCAATGATGTTGATTCTCCCAATCCATGAGCATGGTATGCTCTTCCATCTGTTAACATCTTCCTCTATCTCTTTTTTCAGTGTCCTGTAGTTTTCTACATAGAGGTCTTTTATTTCCTTAGATAGGTTTATACCTAGGTATCTCAATGTTTTTGGAGCGATGGTAAATGGGATTGCTTTTTTAGTCTCTCTTTCTGTAAATTAACTATTAGTGTATAGAAATGCCACAGCCTTCTTAGCATTAATTTTGTATCCTGCTACATTGCCAAATTCATTAATTAAGTTGATTAATTTTGGAATGGAGTCCTTTGGGTTTTTTATGTACAATATCATGTCATCTGCAAATAAGGACAGCTTTACTTCTTCTTTTCCAATTTGGATGCCTTTTATTTCCTCTTCTTGTGTAATTGCAATGGCTAATACTTCCAGTACTATGTCAAACAGGAGAGGTGAGAGTGGGCATACTGTCTTGTTCCTGTTCTTAGGGGAAATGGTTTTAGTTTTTGCCCATTGAGTATGATGTTAGCTGTGGGTTTATCTTATATGTCTTTTATGATGTTGAGGTATGCTCGTTCTATTCCCTGAGAGTTTTTATCAAGAAACGTTGTTGGATTTTGTCAAATGCTTTTTCTGCATCAATTGATATGACTATATGATTTTTATCTCTCAATGTCTTTATGTGACATATCACATTTATTTACTTGCGGATATTTTACCATCCCTGCGTTCCTGGGATGAATCCTGCTTGGTCATGGTGTATGATCTTTCTGATGTACTGATGGATCCGATTTGCTAGAATTTTGTTGAGGATTTTGCCATCTATGTTCATGAGAGATATTGGCCTATAATTCTCTTTCATTGTGTTGTCTTTATCTGGTTTTGGTATTAGGGTGATGCTGGCTTCATAGAAGGTGTTTGGAAGTGTTCCTTCTTCTTGAATGTTTTTGAATAGTCTGAGGAGGATAGGTTTTAATTCTTCCTTGAATGTTTGGTAAAACTCTCCTGTGTAGCCATC
>PVJN01015358.1:0-15686 GCA_004026805.1 Lasiurus borealis | reverse complement strand
TTCCTGGGCTTTTATTTGCTGGAAGTTTTTTGATTACTGCTTCAATTTCTTCCATAGTTACTGGACCATTGAGATGTTTGGCTTCCTCCTCAATGAGTTTTGGAAAGTTATATTTTTCTAGGAAAATGTCCATTTCTTGCAGGTTGTCCAATTTGTTGGAATAGAGTTGTTCTTAGTACTTTTTAACAATCCTTTGTATTTCCTCAGGGTCTGTTGTTATTTCTCCTCTTTCATTTCTGATTTTGTTTATTTGGGTCTTCTCTCTTTGCTTCTTGGTGAGCCTGGCTAGAGGCCCATCAATCTTGTTTATCTTTTCAAAGAACCAGCTCTTGGTTTTGTTGATCCTCTGAATTGTTTCTTTGGTCTCCAAGTTGTTTATCTCCAGTCTGATCTTCACTATTTCCTTCCTTCTGCTTACACTGGACTTTTATTGTTGCTATTCTTCTAGCTCTTTGAGTTGTAGAGTTAGGTAAATCATTACCATTTTTTCCTGATTTTTCAGTAGGCTTGTAGGGCTATGAACTTCCCTCTCAAGACTGCTTTCACTGTGTCCCATAAATTTTGTATTGTTGTGTTGTCATTGTCATTTGTTGCCATGATTTTTTTATTTCTTCCTTGATCTCTCCGAATACCCATTTGTTGTTCAATAGCATGCTGTTCAGTCTCCATGTGTTTGAATTCTTTCTATTGTTTTTATTATAGTTGATTTCCATTTTTATGCCACTGTGGTCTGAGAAGATGCTTGATATGCTTTCTATCTTCTTGAGTTTGAAGAGACTTTTCTTATGACCCATCATATGATCTATCTTTGAAAATGACCCATGTGCACTTGAGAAGAATGTATATTTTGTGGCTTTGGGGTGAAATGTTCTGAAGATGTAAATTAATTCCATCTGGTCTAGTGAGTCATTTAGGATTGATGTTTCTTTCCTGATTTTTTGTTTAGAGAATTTGTCCAATGGTGACAGTGGGGTATTAAAGTCTCCTACTATGATTGTATTGCTGTCAATCTCTTCCTTAATATCCTCCGAGAGTTTTTTATGTAATTAGTTTCTCCTATATTGGGTGCTCATATGTTTATCAGAGTTATTTCTTCTTGTTGGAATGTTCCCTTTAGTATTATGAAGTGGCCTTCCTTATCTCTTGTTATGTCCTTCAGTTTGAGATCTAATTTGTCAGATACAAGTATTGCAATCCCAGTTTTTTTTTTTTTTCATTTCCATTTGCCTGAAATACCATCTTCCATCCCTTCACCCTCAATCTGTGTGCATCTTTTTTCCTTAGGTGGTTTTCTTGCAGACAGCAGATACATGGATCATGTTTTCTTATCCTCTCAGTTACCCTATGTCTTTTGATTGGAGTATTTAATATGTTTACATTTAAAGTTATTATTGATAAGTACTTATCTGTTGCCATTTTTAGTCCTTACCCCTGAGTTCCTTCTTTGCTTCCTCTTTCTTTTTTTTACAGCAGACCCTTTACATTTCTTTCATTGCTGGTTTGGTGGTAATATATTCCCTTAGTCCTTTTTTCTCTGTGAAGCTTCTGATTTCACCTTCAATTTTGATTGAGAGTCTTGCAGGGTACAGTATTCTTGGATTCAGACCCTTCCTTTGCATGACTTTGTATATTTCATTCCATTCCCTTCTGTCCTGATGAGTTTCTGTTGAGAAATCAGTAGCTAGTCTTATAGGGGTTCCTTTGTATGTAACTTTGTTTCTCTCTGGCTGCTTTTAAGATTCTTACTTTGTCGTCGCTGTTTGCCAATTTAATTATAATGTGCCTTGCTTTTGGTTTGTTGGGGTTAATATTGCTTGGGACTCGGTGAGCTTCTTGTATTTGTGTGAGTTTTTTCTTCCCTTTATTGGGGAAATTTTCTCTCATTTTTTCTTCCAACAGGTTCTCTATTCCTTCTTCAGTTTCCATTCTCTCTGGAACCCCAATTATGTGGATGTTGTCTTGTTTCATGTTATCCCAAAGTTCCCTTAGGCTCTCCTCTTGCTTTTTAACTTTTCTTTCTAGAAGCTGCTGTACTTGGATATTTTTTCCTACCGTGTCTTCTAGCTTACTGATGTGATCCTCTGCTTCTTCTAGTCTACTTTTGATGCTTTCTACTGAGTTCCTTATAGCAGTGATGTCATTTTTCATTTCTTCTTGATTATTCTGCATTTCTTTTAGGTTCTTCCACATTTCTTCCTGCTTCTTATGCATTTCTTCTTGCTTCTTCTTAATTTCCTCTTGGCTCTTACTCACATTGTCTATTTTGTCTTCCATTCTTTTCATCCACCTTATGATCATTTCTCTGAACTCTTTCTCTGGCAGGCTTATTTCTGCTTCTATTTCATTTACTTCCTTTTCTGGTGATACCTGCCTATCTCCCGTATGTGGGCTGTTTCTTCTTCTGCCCATGGTTTTTCTTCTCTGGGTGTCTGGTTATGTAGTTCTCTCTCCTACGTTGATTCAAAGGCACAAACTATAACAAGACTCGGTACAACACACAAGGCACTGAACAGAAATGTATTCAAGATGTTAATAATCACCAATAAGGTGACCACCAATGAAAGACAAATTAGGGGAAAGTAGAGAAAGAGGAAATTGAAGGAAAAAGAAAGGAAAGAAATGCCAAAATCAAATTGGGAGAGGGCTCCCCTTTGCTCCAAGACCACACGAATCTAGGTCCCCAGGGGCTTAGTGGAGTCAGAAGTGGTACCATTGGGAGGGTCTGTCTCCCGCCCACTCATGAAAGCCAGTGGCACAATCAGCAGTCTGTCCTCTGAGCAGTGCTGTGCATGCCACTAGACCTCTGATCTTTTGCAACCCCCCTAAATTTCTGTGCACCTCTCTTTTTCACAGTCCAAACTCTCCCCGTATGAGTTTCTGCTGGATCTGGGGTTTAGTGTCGTAAGATAAGAGGTTCAATGCCTTTGAGAGTCTCCATTTCCCTCCTGCCAGAGAAAACCAGCCAGGTATTTCGGCACCCGCTCTCTCCATGGGCGCGTCTCCATACCTCAGCTTTTTGCAGCTCCTCTGGGTCTCCCTGAGCCCCTCTCCTTCCCTCTAGCTGTAGAACTTCCACTCAGCCAGCTTTCCTGTGGTTCTGGATGATGTCCGTTCTGTCTTTTAGTTGGAGCTTTGAAATTGTTGTGCGAGGCAGCAGTGTAGGTGTTTACCTATGCCGCCATCTTGGATTCTGACCAAAGATTTGAGATTTTAGAGTAAGAATTCAAATTTTAGAAAATTTACATCTGTCATGTGAGATTTACAGCTTCTCAAAAATTAGCCTTTTCTAATGAGATTGGTAATTATATTAATGTGTATGATTTTTTTATATTGTATAGTAACATGTGTTAACATTTAAAAGTTCTCCAAATCTCAGTGAACTAATATTTTCCAAATGACTAATGCATGATGTTATAAAATTATGCATGGGTAAAAGATCCATTCAAAGGTAAGATAGATCAATGAGTTTTAATATACTAGTAGTTAATTATATAAAGTTAATTAATAAGGTTTCATATTCTGTATTACAATTAAACAAAGTGTCTACCACTTGTAAAGCTTTGGTATCAAAGCCACAATAATCTTAAAAGACTATTAACATATTCTGTTTTCTGACTGTATAACTGCATTAAGCCAGATTTTCTTCATATTTTTCGTCCATAATATATTGTAACAGAGTGAATGCAAAAACAGTTATAAAGATCTAGCTGTGTTATATCAAAGCAGACATTAAAGATTTACCAAAAAAGTAAGACAATTCCTTTTCTCATTTTGTTTTGAAAACTATATTAGTTATAAAAATACATGATATATCTTGACATGTAATGAGTTCATTATCATGAGTTTTAAATAAATGAATAAATAATTATTTAAATTACTACTCAATTTTATTTTATATGGTACCTATTGATAGATATAATTCACATAAAGAATGAAAACATCTTGAATCCAAAATTTTTGAAAACCACTACTTTAAAAAGAACAATTTCATTTTATAGGAACTTGTCCTGATTGATGAATGAGGCAGTTAATTAGTTTCAGAGGTAGAGATGGAATCTTATTCTAGACATCTTGCCAATATGCTAAATTAGTGAGCTAATAATATGATTTTGTAATTATATTCATCCTAGTAGATGAATAAATGGAGATGCAGCACTATACTAATATCTTTCCTATCATCTTTAGTACATTTGCCAAATAAGAAAAAATATCAATATATAAATCACAGTAGAGGACACACTAATGAAGAAAGACACTGAGCTAAGATGATCATTTTTTTAATTGTATTGAATTTATTGGGTTCAACATTGGATAATAAAATTATGTATATTTTAGATGTACAATACTATATTATCTGCATATTGTATTGTGTGTCCACCACCCTAAGTCAAGTTTCCTTCCATCACGATTTACACTCCTCTACCCTTTTCTAACTCCCCCACACTTTTTCCCACTTGTAATCACCCCAAAATAAAATTAGTAATTTTTAGATACTAATTTGGAAAATCCATGAAACCAGGGTTTTTGTCTTGATATCTTTGTATTGACCACACTGCATATAGTTGGTTCTCATAGCCAGTTATTGAATCAATTTTGAATTTAGGCAAAGGTTAGATTTATTTGGATAGCATCAAGAGGCAAGACATGGAATCAGTGGGTTAAGTTACAGGAATTGTTAATGTCAATAATTTTCTATTGAGCTATTTAGAAATGGGAATGCCTGATTTAGGAAGGGAATACCACTTCCTACACCCATCCCCTATTCTCAAGTAATCACTGATCTGCATTCTGGACTTTAGTTTTATTTTCAAGAGTTATATGTAAATGAAGTCAAATGGTGTGTTCACTTTCTTTGTTCTGGCTTCTTTCTCTCTGCTTTTGAGATTCATCCAGGCTGTGGTGAATATCCACAATTCATCATCATCATTATTAGTTTAATTATTTATTTAATTGATTGATTTTACACAGAGAGGGAAGAAGAGAGGGAGGGAAGGAGAGAGAGGAGTCTCAAGGAATCACCAGAGGAGCAGCTGGGTCTTCAGTAGCCTTGTGTCACTCAGTTCTAATTTGTACTGGTTTTTACAGTCCCCAGTTCTTACAGCCTGTAGGAATTTCTTTCCCTAGCTCAGACCCTGGGTTGAAGAGAGAGAGAGAGAGAGAGATGGAGAGAGAGAAACCTTGATTTATTGTTCCACTTATTTATGCTTTCATTGCTTGGTTCTTATGCCCTGAATGGGGTGGAGGGGTGGGGCAGGAATAAAATGCACAGTGTTAGTGCATTGGGAGGATGCTCCACTTGGAGGGTCATGGTTCATTATTTTCTTGCTGAGTAGTATTCCACCATATGGATATAATAGTTTGCTTTGCTATTCCCTTGTTCACAGACATTTGGGTTGCTCCCAATTCATTGCAATTACTGGTAAAACTGCTATGATCATTTTATTTTTGCATTTTAACACTTACTTTATTTTTTAAAACATTTTTTCAATTACAGTTAACATTCAATATTATATTATCTTCAGGTGTATGGCATAGTAGTGAATAGCTCAATTATTTTTTAACAGTTGCAGGTCAAGATATAAAACATTTCCATTATCCCAAGCTCCATAATGCCCCTTCCTTTTCAGTGTGTTTTGTGTTTTCCATAAGAAATCTTGTAATTCCAAGGTTGCAAAGATAGTTTTCTTCTAGAATTATTATATTTTTTATAGTTTTAGAGTTTATTTTTAGGCCCATTATTTTTCCATATGTAACCAGTTTTTTCCAGTACCATATATTGAAAAAAAATCCTCTTTTAATTGATTTGCTTTGATGATTTCATTGAAAATCAACTGAATGTATATGTATAGGTCTATGTTTCTCTATTCTTATGCTAATATCACACTTTCTTATTTTTTGGCATTATAATAACTGATTGAATCTTATAATATAAGTCCTTTAAATTTGTTCTTCTTTAAGATTGACTATTTATTCCATATAAATTTTGGATTCAGAGGAGAACCAAGATAGCAGTATAGATAAACACCTGTATTTGCTGCCTTCCACAACCATATCAAAATTACAACTAAAATACAGAAAAACTGTCATCCAAAACGATGGGAAAGCTGGCTGAGTGGAAGTACTATAACTAGAGAAGTAAAGAAGAAAGCACACCAAGACTGGTAGGTGTGGAGGCTCAAAATGGGCTAGGCTGGCACCCAGGTATGCACTTTTCTAATCAGGAGGGAGATTGCCTCTGCAGAAGCCCCTGGAGGAGCAAGGAGTCCCATCCCCACACAGGACCCCCAGCCCAGGGTCACAGAGCTGGGGAAAGAAATTCCTACAGGCTCTAAGAACTAGGGACTGTAAAAACCAGTGCAGATTGGGGATGAGTGACACACAGGCTGCTGACAAACCAGCTGCTCCTCTTAAAAGACCAGCACCATGAACTGAACTTATAAGCTTCCGCTTCTTCTGTGTTCCAGTGTAGGGCAAAGCTCTGGGGGACCCAGGCACATATGGGGAGAAACTGGACTAAATAACATTGGGGCAGGAACTTGGGTGTGGCTTTCTTCCAGACAGAGGTGCTTGCAGAGGTCATTTTTCCCATGCTGGGACCTCCCTGGTGCAGGGCTGATTAGCAACCATTTCTGTTTCTGTTTGCCCTGCCCTGGTGATTTCTTGAGACCCTGCCCCACCCAATTTACACCCCCACCCAAGCTGTGGGCAGCAGCTTTTGCATATGAATGGCCTGTTTTTTTCTCAGCCTAAAACCAGTCAATCAAGCTACAGCTGGGTCAGGGAGCCCAAAAGCTATCAATAAAAAGACCAGGAACTGGCACCAGATCCAGCCTGCCTTGCTTTACAGCTGGGCCTCATTTGGGCATTTATAAACCTGATACAAAGAGGAGGAATCTGCATATCTTTCTGTAGCTCCTGCTGGATGGCCCCAGACAAAGGCTGACTTTGCATCTCCTTAGAGATCCAAGAGCCAGTGTACCCAGTGGTCAGTGTGAGACCATACAATATTACAACTCTACACATTTAAGGGGCAGACTCAGTGAGCCCCATAGCCCCACTGAAGTAAGTCCTGATCCATAAGGATGTCTTCTGCACAGCATCTCTCCCACTGTAGCTGCAGCTGGTCCCCACAGCCAATTGGCCTGAAAGTCATTTCCTCACAGTGAAACAGACAGCAATCAAGGCTCAACTACAAGACTGCACACAGCCCACAAAGGGGTGCACCAAGAGTGTCCACTTCAGGTGATTGGAGAGGCTGAACCACTGGACCCTATAGGACACCTACTACACAAGGCTACTCTATCAACTCAGTGAGACTTAGCAACTATTCAATACATAAAAACAAACGCAGGGAAGCAGCCAAAATGCAGAGACAAAGAGGCATGTCACAAATGAAAGAAATGGAAGAAAGCACACTAATGGGTATAGAGTTCAAAATCACGGTTATAAGGTTACTCAAGAATCTTCTAGAAACCTTTGAGGAACTTAGTGAGACCTTCAAGGATCTTAGTGAGAATCAAAAAAAAAAAAAAATAAAAAATAAAAAAAGGAAAGGACCAGTCAGAAATTAAGCATTCACTGACTGAAATAAAGAATACTATACAGGGATTCAATAGTAGATTAGAGGATCCTGAGAATCAAGTCAATAATTTAAAATATGAGGAAGTGAAAAACACTGAACCAGAAAAGCAAAAAGAAAAAGAATCTAAAAATATGAAGATAGTGTAAGGAGCCTCTGGGACAACTTCAAGCATATCAACATCTGAATTATGGGGGTTCCAGAAGAAGAGAGAGAACAAGATATTGAAAACATACTTGAAGAAATAATTACAGAAAACTTCCCCTACCTGGTGAAAGAAATAGACGTACAAGTCCAGGAAGCATAAAGAAACCCAAATAAGAGGATTCCAAAGAGGACCACACTAAGACACATCATAATTAAAATGCCAAGGGCAAAAGACAAAAAGAGAATCTTAAAAGCAGCAAGGGAAATGCAGTTAGTTACCTACAAAGGAGTGCCTATAGGACTGTGAGCTGATTTCTCAACAGAAACTATGCAGGCCAGAAAGGTGTGGCAAGAAATATTCGAAGTGATGCATTGCAAAACCTACAACCAAGATTATTCTACCCAGCAAAGCTACCATTCAGAATTGAAGGTCAGATAAAGAGCTTTACAGAAAAGAAAAAGTTAAAGGAGTTCATCACCACCATCCAGTATTATATGAAATGCTGAAGGGTATTCTTTAAGAAGAGGAAGAAGAAGAAAAAGGTAAAGATGAAAATTATGAACAATGAAGTGACAACAAATACATATCTATCAAAAAGTGAATCTAATAATCAAATGAATAAAAAGCTGATGAACAGAATAAACTGGTGAATGGAATAGAATCAGTGGCATGGAAATGGAACAGACTGAGGATTTGCAGAGAGAAGTAGGTGTGAGGTGATGCGGGAAGAGTTTAGACAAAGATCTTATATCCATACATGTATTACCTATGGACACAGGATGGGGTGGTGAGGGCCTGGGGTGGGGTGGGAAGTGGATGAAGGAGAGCTATGGGGGCGGGGGGAGAAGAAGGACATCTGTAATAATTTCAACAATAAAAATGTTTGAAAATTTAAAAAAATTTGGATTCATTTTGTAAATTTCTGCTAAGAAATCTCGAGCTTTTGTAGGGATGGCAACAATTATATGTATCAATTTAGGGATAATTGAAATCTTAAAATTATTGTTTTTTCCCCAATACATGAACACAGTACATCTCCCCATTAATTCAGATATTCTTTAATTACCTTCCTTATAGAAGTGTTGCACAGCATTTGTTCAACTTCTTCCTATGCATATACTTGCTTCTATGTTAAAGGATATAATCTTTAAAATTTTATTTTCAGTTGCTTGTTGCTAAGATATTGATATATAATTTATTTTGTATTGATATTCTTATCCTGAGATATTACTATTTTTTAGGGTATGATGCATTTATTGTAAAATTCACCCATTATATGCAAAGTTCCCTGAATTTTGAGAGATGCATGCAATAGTGTAAGTGCAGTCTCTAATCAAGATATGCTAGGAGAGCATTGCTGAATTATTCATTAGATCTAATAGTTACTTTATATTTTTTATGTACATAGTCATATCATCTGAAAATAAAGAGAATTATACTTCTTATACTTCTTCTTTTGCAATCTGTATGCCTCATGTCACTGGCTAGACCTTCCCTACATGTTTTATAAAAGTGGTAAGAGAAGACCTCCATTTTTGCAAGGAAGATACTAAATATTTCATGCTTGTGCTAGCTAGCTTTATGTTTTCCATAGTTATGTATTGAAGAGGTCTTTCTCCATTCATTCTTATTGCTGAGACTTAAAAAAAAGTTAAAGTTTTGGCAAGAAATAATTTGTACCAATTTAAACAGTTGTACTTTCAAGAGCTCAACTGACCTGCTAAGTGTCTGAGTAGCCAATTAAAACAAGCCAAAATGAAAGTAACAGGCAAGCTTATAATTGCTTCCTGTGATTGTATAAGCAAGAGGCTAAACTAGGGTAAATGCCAACTCCCACTCCCATTTACATTTTTCTCTATGCAGTGGCTCTAGATCAGTGGATCAATACAGATTTGGGGGTCAAGTTGTATCACTGAAGATGCCTCAAACAAAAAGTTCCATCAGTTTTATGGACCTAGGGGCCTAGAATAGGAAGGGGAGAAAGGTTAGCAGTGGAAATATACTGAGTACTGAGAATAGAGAAAAGTGTATTCAAAATTTTCCTTTATTTCCTCTGCTATGTACATGAATAAGTTTTTGTGTGGACATACGTTTTCATTTTTCTTGGGTAAATATCAAGAAATGGAACTGCCGAGTTATATCAAATGTTATTTTTAACTTTACAAGAAACTGTCAAATTGTTTACCAGAGTGGTTTTACTGTTATAAATTCCACCAGTGTATATAAGTTCTAGTTGTTTCTCATTCTTGCCTACATTTTCAATCGGTACTCTTAATTTTAGTCATTTTCCTATCTAATTATTGCTATCTCCTTGGAATTTTCTTATAGTTAACTTTTTATTTATATACCAACATTTACTATCTTTGGTATATTGTTCTGTGAGTTTTGATAAAAGCATGCAATCTTGTAAACACTGCCAATTTCAAGATTCAGAACAATTACCTCCTCCACCTAACCACTACTCCTGATAATCACGCATCTACTTTCTGTTCCTGTAATTTTACCTTTTTTATAATATCATATATATCAGATCATCTAATATGTCAACTTTCTTTTAAATTTTATTATTATTTTCAATTAAAGTTTGCCTGTGGTATTATTTTGTATTAGTTTCAGGTGTACAACATAATAATTAGATAATCATATAATTTACAAAATACTCCCCCTCAGAGGAGTAACCATACATAGTTATTCTGGTATTATTGACTATATTTTCTATGCTATAACCTTTTAAGCCTAGCTTTTTTTCTCTTAAGGTAATAAATTTGAAAATTATCCATGGTCTGTAAATCAATAGACTATTTCTTTTTTAATGTTTTTTAAAATAATTAAGTGGTAACAGCTCTATATAGTCTGGATATAGCATCTTGGTCTAATATGTACTTGTTTTGTAGCTACGATCTCTTATTTGGTGACTTTTCATTTTCTTAACTGGCATTTTCAAAGAATAAAAGTTTAATATTTTTTATTTTGTATTAAATATTTTTACAGTTGACATTATTGCGGGTGTATCCTCTTTATCCCCCTTTGCCCATCTCCACTCACTCCACCTCCCCCTCCCTTAGCCTTCAACAAACTATTGTGTGTGTCCATGGCATTATCCACATTGACCTTGATTAACAACTCAAGATTTTTAACCTTCATTTCCTGAGGAAGCCCCTGGAGGCCTGAGGCAGGCCAGGAAGGTGGAATTTGGTAGACATCTGTCGGATAAAGGGTGTCCTTGCTTCCTTCTATGGCCCTTAGCTCTGACATAGTGTACAGGCATGGAACAGACCCTAGCCTGTTTTTCTTTCTGGGTTCCTATCATCCTCTCTGATATTCATGGCAATCAGAATCCTCCCCTAGTCCCCAGCTCCATAAAACTGAAGAAATTTTTTGTATTTCCCTTACTGGATTTGCTTTTATGTTAGGATATTTCAATGAAAAGCTGTCAAAAATTTTAGAAGTTTAATTTTGACACAGTCCAGTTTATCACCTTTTTCTGGTTATGGCTTTTTGTCCTTTATAAGAAATATTTTATCATTCCAAAGTCACTAAAATTTCCATTTAGGTTTGCTTCTCAAAGTTGTTTTTCTTTATTAGTAGTATTGTTTTAGCTTTCAACCCATTTAGTTAGTTTGTGGTGTTTGATAAGGGTGCTGGTTCAGTTCCTCCCTCCCACCATTGATTGAAAAGATGATCCCTTCCTCCATTGAATTGCCTTGGTATGTTTCTTGAAAATGAATGAATGTATATGTGGGTTTATTTTTAGAGTCTAAATTGCCTATTAATCTATATTTTTAGCCTTATGATAACACTACACTGTCTTCATTACTGTACTTTTATAATAAAGCTCAAAATCAAGGTGGTGCTAATTCTCCAAATTTGTTCTTTATTCAAAATTTAGATCCTCTTCCTTATTCATTCTATTCTTCTTTTTTCCTCCTCCTATTTCTATTTCTATTACTCCCATTTCTTTCCATCCTCCTCTGATCCTTCTCCTTCCCCTCTTTCTTGTATTTCTATATAAACTTTACAATCAGGTTCTCAATTCTTACAAATAAAACTCCTGGATTGTGTTTAATCTGCAAATAATTCTGGGGAAATTTAGGCCTTAACACTACTCAATATTCTGATAAATTAGCATGGTATATAATAAAATATTCTTTATTAAAGTCTTTTTCACATTTTCTCAGTAATGTTTTAAACTTTCAGTGTGTAGGTCTTACACATATTTTGCTAAGTTTATCCCTAAATATAAATGTGTTTAAATGGAATTATTAATGGAATTATATTTTATTTTCTATTTTAATTGTGCTGTTAACATACAGAATATAGTTTAATTGATTTTTTCTATTGGTCTGTATACTGAAATCTTATTAAATGAATTTATTATTTTATGGTTAACTTAGAACTATTTATATACATGATTATGTATTCTCTTAATTAAGAAAAATTTACTTCTTCCTTTCTTGTCTGAATCCTCCTTTACCCCCCACACCCATCTTATTGTTAAGATCTTTAGGAGAATGTTTGATGTGAGTTTGAGACCACAGTCTTTGGTAACTTTTTTCAATGTCTGAAAACATTTGTTTCACATATTTTTTGGGTTTTTTTGGTTGTTTATGACAAGATGACAAGTCCAGTAGTAATTGTTCAACATAGCATGCTATTTTTTTTCTGCTTTCATTTCACTGAAGTGAACATTTTTGAACAAAATTGTTTGCATTTCAGATTATTTCCTTTGAGCAGACTTCTAAAACTAGATATTGCCATCTATATACATATATCTCTATCTATCTATCCATCTATCTATCTATCTACCTACCTACTTACCTACTAGTATCTATCTTTTTCTGCCTATCTCCCTGCTTACAGATTCATCCATCTGTCTAAATCTATAGTATAGAAGTTACCTCAGGAGCAGTGATCATATTTGTTATTTCTTTTAATACCTCATGTAATCTAACCTTTCCTTTAATTAGTGGAAAGAAAAGTTTTTGTTATTAATTTTCTCATACACAGAATATTCATTTATGCACAGGGTAGAGATATTTCTGGTCTTCCCGGTGAAGTTTAAGGGAAGAGAACACTAAGATTATTGTCATAGTTTTTATTTTCCATTACCTTATTTTACTTAATTTAACTGTCTTTTATCTCTTTGATAATGCTACAGGAAGCAAATAAATAGATAAAGAAATCAAATATTTTAGAAAATATACGGTAAATTTTATTTAAACACTAGTGGCCCAGTGCATGAAATTTATGCATGGGGGGGAAGTGTCCCTCAGGCCGGCTTTCACCCACTCCAATCTGAGACCCCTCGGGGGATGTCCGACTGCTGGTTTAGGCCCTGTCCCTCTCACAATCTGGAACTGCTGGTCCCTAACTGCACACCTCCCTGCCTGCCTGATAGCCCCTAATAATTCTGCCTGCTGACCTTCTTGCCCCCAACTGCCACCCCCACTGGCCTTCTCACTCCCATCTGCCCCCCTTGCCAGCTAGCTTGCCCCCAACTGCGCCCCTGCCAGCCTGCTCACCCTAACTGTCCCCCACTAACCTGATTGCCCCCAACTGACCCCACTGGCCTAATCGCCCTCAACTGCCCTCCCCTCCTGGCCTGATTGCCCCTAACTGCCTCAGCCCAGCCACCATGGCTTTGTCCAGAAGGACATCTGGGATGTCTCCCGGTCTAATTAGCATATTATACTTTTATTAGTATAGCTATTTTCTTTTTATTGAGTTTATTGACGTGATACTGGTTAACAAAATTATGCAAGTTTCAGGTGCACAATTCTACAACACATCATCTATACACTGTACTGTGTGTTCACCATCCCCAGTTAAGTCTCTGTCCATCACCATTTATCCCCCTTATATCCTCCTTCACTCCCCCTCCCAGCAATCACCACACTAGTGTCTGTGTCCATGAATTTTTATTTTGATAGGAGGAAGGTTTTATTCCTAACTTTCATTTTGACTTAATTTTATAGGAGAGATGTTTGAACAATGACCCAGTAGGAAATGGCCACATCCATTTTGAATTAATTTAGTTTCTGAAAGCCCTGTGAAACATGAAGCATTTCAAGTGGTCCCCTTTTATCTGTGGTTTTGCTTTCCATGGTTTCAGTTACTTTTGGTCTGAAAATATTAAATTTCCCTATGTATTGACATTTTCTACTCCTGACATCCAACCATGTACATTGTCATGGCTCAATAATTCAAGATGCATCATCCTATCTAATAAAAGAGTAATATGCAAATTAGCCATCACTCCGCTACACCCACAAGCCACGCCCATAAACCATACCACCAGCCAATCAGGAGCGAGTATGCAAATTAACCCCAACAATATGGCTGTGGCCATGGAGGGAGCAGGAGAGAGGCTTGGCTTTCCCCAGCAATGGAAGAAATCAAGCTTTCGACACAGCCTAGCAGGCCCACGCCTCCACTTAAGACTATAAACTTTCTGAAGAGAAACCAAGATGGCGGCATAGGTGAACACCTAAACTGCTGCCTTGCAAACAATTTCAAAAGTACAACTAAAAGACAGAATGGACATCGTACAGAACCACAGGAAATCTGGCTGAGTGGAAATTCTAAAACTAGAAGAAAAGAGAGGGGAGAATCCAAGATGGCGGCATAGGTAAACACCTACACTGCTGCCTCGCACAACAATTTCAAAACTACAACTAAAAGACAGAACGGACATCATCCAGAACCACAGGAAGGCTGGCTGAGTGGGAGTTCTACAGCTAGAGGGAAAGAGAGGGGCTCACAGAGACCCAGAGGAGCCGCAAAAAGCTGAGGTACGTAGACGCGCGCACTGAGAGAGCGGGTGCCTGAGTACCTGGCTGGCTTTCTCTGGCGGGAGGGAAACGGAGACTCCCAACGGCATTGAACCCCTTATCCTACGACACTAAAGCCCAGATCCAGCCAAAACTCATACGGGGGGAGTTTGGACTGTGAAAAGGAAGAGGTGCACGGAAATTTAGGGGAGTCGCAAAAGATCAGAGGGCTGGTGGCGGCGCACACGGCACTGCTCAGAGGACAGATTGCTGATTGTGCCGCTGGCTTTCGCAACTGGGCGGGAGACAGACCCTCCCAACTGCGCCACTTCTGAGTCCACTGGGCCCCTGTTTCGGGCGAAACCCTGGAGACCTAGACTCGTGTGGTCCTGGGGCACAGGGGAGCTGGAAAGGCAGCGGTCTGGAGGCACTGCGGGTGCGCACGCACAAGGACCGCTCCAGCCATTACCCAGTCACGTGAGACTCCGGGGCCGTGGAGGGCGGGGCCGACTGGAAGGCAAGGCGGTCCCTTAAGCCCTGAGACTCCACCCATCCCAAGCTCAACAGAGGCTTCTGCATTTTTCCAAGCCTGCTATCATAAGGCTGAATCCAACACAGAAGTTCTCCCAGCATAGTGAAAATGCTGAGACAAGGGAAGGGATTGCAAACAAAAGGAATGGAGGAAAAAAAACAACAGGATATCGAGTTCAAAACCACGTTTATAAGGTTTTTCAAGAATATCATAGAAAAGTTGGATAAAATTGGCGAGACCCAAGAGGAGATGAAAAAGAACCAACTAGAGATGGAACTAGAAATTAAACATATACTGACTGAAGTAAAAAATATTGTACAGAGTCTCAACAGCAGACTAGAGAAAGGCAAGAGTCAAGTCAAAAATTTGGAATATAAAGAAACAGAAAACACCCAACTGGAAAAGCAAGAAGAGAAAAGAATCCAAAAATGTGAACATAATATAAGGAGCCTCTGGGGCAGCTTCAAGCGTACCAACATCAGAATTATGGGGGTGCCAGAAGAAGAGAGAGAGCAAGATACTGAAAACCTATTTGAAGAAATAATGACTGAAAATTTCCCCCACCTGGTGAAAGAAATAGACTTACAAGTCCAGGAAGCACACAGAACCCCAAACAAAAGGAATCCAAAGAGGACCACACCAAGACACATCATAATT
>PVJN01015357.1:0-44515 GCA_004026805.1 Lasiurus borealis | reverse complement strand
GCAGAATGCCTAAAAGTGACTCATTTTCTTCCCCCCCAAAACCTGTTGTCTGCTGCCCCTTTGCCACCTGTTCTCATTTTGTTCCCACCGTCCATTCAGACTGGAGCTGGATTCATGGTATTGCCCTGACTTTTCTCTTCCTCACCCTCTCCAGTCCCCACCCCCACCCCCATCCAGTGTCCTTCACTCAGACCTGTCTAATCTACTGAATTGCTCTTTTCTGGCCCATATCTTCTTTATCTCATCTGGGCTTCTCTACTGGCTATTTCCTAACTGATTTCCTTGACTCTGCTTGTGCTCCCCTTGAAACCATCTTCCATAAACCAACTCAGTCATCTTCCTCAACAGCTCTGATCTCACCACTACATGGAATTCCAGGTCTGCAAGACATCTCTCCTCCCCTTTTCTTTCCACCTAACCCCTTACATCAGCGCTTCTCAACCTGTGGGTCGTGACCCTTTGGGGGTCGAACGACCCTTTCACAGGGGTCACCTAAGACTATTGGAAAACACCTATTTCCCATGGTCTTAGGAACCAACACACCTCTCCTCGGTGTAGCAAAATAGTTTACTGTTATATGAAGACTGTTGCCCATGCTACACCACGATTCAAGACAAAATTTCATTTTATTTGTAATTAGAAATATTTCACAATATGTAATTACATATGTTTTTTGTGATTAACCACTATGCTTTAATTATGTTCAATTTGTAACAATGAAAATACATCCTGCATATCAGATATTTACATTACAGTTCATAACAGTAGCAAAATGACAGTTACAACGTAGCAACGGAAATCATTTTATGGTTGGGGGTCACCACCACGTGAGGAGCTGTCTTAAAGGGTCCCGGCATTAGAAGGTTGAGAACCACTGCCTTACAAGATTGCTTCCTGCTCTATCAGCGAACCATTCCTGTCCTATTTCTCACCTTTCTGCCTCTGCTTCTCCTGTGCATGCAGAAAAGATTCCCACTCTTGATCCACTCCCGGTATTCAGTATCTCTTTTCTTACCATCTCACCCCCTCTCTCCGGCTCTGAAATGCCCAGTTGGTCTCTTTTGTAGAACTTGGCTACATTGCTTCTTAATTATCTGTTACTGTGTCGCTCTTACCTCAAACACTGTGAGCTTCCATCTGCTTTCTTAGCTGGAGTGGGAGTACGTCCAGGCGTACAAGGGCCTGGCTGTGTACGAGAACAGAAGAAAGGCCAGATGCACTGCGAATGGGGCTGAGACAGCCAGAAAGAACCTGTTCCTCAAACCCCTGTGGTGAGCAGGTTCAGGATCTGAGGTGCTGAGGCAGGGGCAGGAGGCCAGTGGTTTTACACCAACCGGTGCCCCACCGTGTTGTCTCGTTAGCATCCAACAGACCTAGAGTTACTTGTCTGGTGCCTCTTGTTCAACGCTATAGCCGCATTGCAAGAGAACAGTGGCCCTTCAGAAAGCTAACTGCAGAGTGAATGTCACAGAGGTGACGATGGGACAGAATAAACATGGTCTCTGCCACAGCTGTGCTCCATCAAAATAGAAACACAAGTTTAGAAATAACTGGGCCTGACATTTGAATCTCATTGACAGGCTGAAATTTTTTTGTGTCTGGATTTGGGCATGGTTAAGAAAACCTGAGACTTACTTTTTTTTTTCTAATACAAATATTTTTTGAATTCTCAGATATATTTAATATGTTTTTATTTATTTCAGAGAGGAAGGGGGAGAGAGAAAACATCAATGATGAGAGAGAATCATTGATCGGCTGCCTCCTGCACATAACCTGGGAATATGCCCCAACCTAGAATTGAACTATGACCTCCCGGTTCATATAGATTGATGCTCAGCCACTGAGCCATGCCAGCCAGGCACATATCTTTGTGATTTTAAAAACAAATTAGAAGTCTGTACCGCTTAAAGCAACTAAATGTTGGCCCAGTGCTCTATCAGTTCTTCAATTTGAATCTTTTTTTGTGTGTGTGTGTGTGTGTGTGTGGCACATACGGTAACAGTACATGTTACAGTTGGTGGGTGTTAGATTTGTGGCAGTACCGGGTGAAATAAGTGTTTTTTCATACTTATAATGTTGGGGGTGGGGAGTCAGTATAGTAATTTAGGAGCAGTGCCTGTTCTGACACAGGTGTGGGTTCAAGTATAACACTTCACCCCCACCTGAAACGGCTCCTGTGCTCACTCGTGGTGAGAGAGAGAGACTGTTGGATTTTCTTATTTCAAAGCTTGGTATTTCCTACATCCACGTCTCATTTTCACTTTCCCTCAGTTGACTGGAATGAACTAAGCCAGTGGCCGACCCCTGGGATAGGGGTTTAATCACAAGGAACAACAACCTATAATTACTGGGATCGAGAGTCTAGGTCAGTGGTCGGCAAACTCATGAGTCAACAGAGCGACAAACCACGGCTCACCTCTGTTGTCAGAAACTTAGTTGTTTTAAGTTTAAGAGACTCAACAACCCCCAGAAGAAAACGCAGGTCTAGAAGCAGTTGTGAAAGGAAACTGCTTTGAATATGCACTTCACCTTCAGAGTTTTGAAAGAAATTAAATAATGAGCGTTTCTCTGTTTCGCTCTAAATGCTTCAAACATTGGTACCTTGTTTTTATCAGCTAAATTATTGGGTGAAAACAAGTGGTCTTAATACTTATATTGAAGATACATATTTTAGCCAAAACCGGTTTGGCTCAGTGAATAGAGCATCAGCCTGCGGACTGAAAGGTCCCAAGTTCAATTCCGGTCAAGGGCATGTACCTGGTTGCGGACACAACCCCAGTAGGGGTGTGCAGGAGGCAGCTGATCGATGTCTCTCTCTCATCGATGTTTCTAGCTTTCTATCCCTCTCTCTTCCTCTCTGTAAAAAATCAATAAAATATATTTTTTAAAAAAAAGAAAATACATATTAACAGAAGAACTTCAACAGCCTATGGGTAGAGAGAATGGGAGACAATCATAATGCCCACAATTGAACAGTGCTTTGCTCTATAGGCTAGCAAAGATGAGAGTCTTAATTTTGGCTGCACCATAAACATTACATACAGTGTATTACAGGCAAGGAGACAGTTCTGTAACATTGCACTGCAGGTAGTAAACAGCAAGCCAAGACCGGGCCACGGGTTTGTTTCCCCTGTGCCTTGTTTCTTCGCATAGGATGAAACAGTCACAATTCGCTTTCATGTCCAGCTCCCTTTCCCGCCCACTGCCTAGGACCTGCTAATCACAGTTACTTTGTCAAAATCTGTTTTCAATTACAGAAGCATCTGGCATACCATCTTTTACCTTCACCCACTACAGGTATGGGTTGTCCACTGAGACAAGTTATCACTTAGAGTTAGACATTGTGTTGCACTTGAAGAACCATCTGGAGATACACACTGTGCTATTTTTAAGTGAATGGAGCCAGAATACAGAATATGTAGAACACGTGATGCTATTTAGGTCACAACTGTGCATTTCTATATCACATGTAAGTAAATGCATAGGAAAGATACATATCAGCAGATAACAATAATCCCCTAGGTGGAGACCGGGATTTGGGTCTCAGTAATCAAAACATTTTCGATTGTGTAACTTGATATAGTATATGAAAATTTTCCCGTGAAAATGTGGTTCTTACTGATTAGGATTCTCAATTGCAATTGGACAAAACATCCAAGCCACCCTCGTTTTAAGGGAAAACAAACTAACAGCTTCATGCAGAGCTCAACCAAAGACACCAGAACCCATTTTCCTCTGTTGCAAATTCTGCTACCCCCAGATGGGTTTCATTCTCAGGCAGGCTCCCCTTCGTGTGGCAAGCTGACTGAGCGCAGGTCCAAACTGTCTTCTCTTCCAGTCTGCTGGGAGAGAACGAGATTTTGCTAAAGCCTGAGCGAGGGGGTCTTTATCTGGGGGGGGGGGGGGGTCCATTCTTGAACAAGCCCCGTGGCCAAGGGAACTCATGCTGCTTTGGCCGGCATAAGCTCAGCTCAGGGATTTGCCTCTTACAGGACCTGCCTTAATAGCAACAGCCCTGGAGGGGGAAGGGTGTAAGTGCTCAGCAAAATGCCCAGTGCCAAGCCTCATGCAGAAATCAGTGTCATTTAAGTCAAAAAAGTTACTTCTGGTGATGCCTTATGAGCAAGGCCTTTAAGTTAAATTCCCTAAGGGAGAGAGAAGAGTTGCCTTCAGCTCCTGACAATCCACACACACAGAGGCAGGTCTTTGGTGACTCATTCCGAACTCCCGTAGCAGCTTTTGTTGTTTTTGTGAGATTATTTAGCAGGTGGTGCTCTGTTCTTACTGCATCACATCTGGCACCGAATGAATAGTTGCTGATCGCAGTTTGCAAGTTGAGATGGACCGGTGGGTTGGGTTTGTGTGTTGGTGTTCTGATTTATCCATTTTAAAGGTGCTCAGTAATTTTTAATCTAATGTTTTAGCAGCCAGTGATCTTTGCCCAGAACCGCTCGTTAGTTAGTTTTAACATGAATGAATATAAGCACAAGTCCCTGTCACAGAGTTACAATCAGGACGGCGGTTGGCTCAGTTCTGTGGAATTGGTCAGTCACACAATCAAGTTGCATCCTCTATAGGCAGATCCCCAGATGTGGCTTGTTTGTAACAAGAGGAGAGGAAAACCAATTGGCTTGTCATTGTCCAACCTCTAAAGGAAATGCACTTCAATAAACTAATTTTACTATGGTTTCTGGTATATTTTAAGTGAGAACATAACAATCAAAATAGACCATAATAAAATCGTTGACATAAGAAAAATTCTTTGCCGAAAACCAATTTGGCTCAGTGGATAGAGCATTGGCCTGCCTACTGAAAGGTCCCAGGTTCGATTCTGGTCAAGGGCATGTACCTTGGTTGCTGACCAATGTCTCTCATCGATGTTTCTAACTATCCCTCTCTCTTCCTCTCTGTAAAAAATTAAAATGTATTTTTTTTAAATCTTTAGTAACTTGAAAATCAATACCTGTAAAGCTATCAAGCTCACTTTGTATGGACTAATTAAACTTCAGTCCATCAAAAGGATGTTTGTCACTTTATAATTATCTTTTGGGATATTGTGATCACATTGATTCCAAATATATACTTCTTTACATTTACCTAGTTGATCATAGTTTGCTCTTCCAAAAGACTTCCTAGTACCTCCTAGTGGGACATTAGTAAAGACCATTTGTAAGATGCATTAAGACTTGAGGATTTGGTTTATTCTCCACAGGCTTGCAAACTCCAAGAGTGTCCATTTTCCTAACTTTATAATTCTTTATGTCACTCGGTAATTCTTCCGTGACCCAGCAGATAGAAGACTGTGCGTGTCTTGTGATTTGGTCATAGTACAGGTGGAGATAATCAGAACAAGGCTAACCAAGGTGCCACTTAAAAGGATCATCTTAGCAAAAATAACCCTAAGCTTTGCCAATTTCCCTGGGGCCAGTTGTGTGGGACTTAGGCAAATCCTTGCATCTTTTGTAGAATTTGCATTTTCACTTTGCAAGACCAATGAATATTAATGGATTTCAGGGGAGATGCTAGTTTCAGCAGAGGGGCATGTAGGGGAGCCCATTTTATAAATAAGCACCCCATTAGTTCATTTTTGGTTGTGATTCCATTTGCCGCCTCACATTACCCAGGCAATGAGGACACACCATCACTACCACCTGCCCCGTAGCCGATAAAACAGCCCGCTTCACATGTGCTTGCTTTATGACAATGAGGAGATATGTGCAGGCCCTTTGCGGATGAGAATGTATCTGGTGGTATTCTCGCTGCTTGTGGGCAGCCCTGAACTTGAGGAAAAGCAGTGTGAGGCCTCTGAAATAAGACTTTGTGTTGTTTTGCCCTCTAGGAGGTTTCAGTCAAGAAGAACTTCTAAAAATATGGAAAGGGCTCTTCTATTGCATGTGGGTGCAGGACGAACCGCCTCTGCAGGTAACATGCACTTCCCTTTGTCTCATCCCTGGGCGTTTGGCATAGAGTTAGGAGAGACTGTGTATCAGCCCCTCATGTGCCACACAAACTGAGAAGCATTGCTTCAAGGATTCCCTGTACCCTCTTGTCATATAGAAGAGGATGTGGTGTCCAAGCATTGAGGTTAATTATCTTCAGATAATAACGAATGCACATAAATTAAAGATTTGTCATTTTCCTGCCAGTTTCATAGTCCCATGGTAGGGTTTACCTGAAAGTTTTTGTGTGTTTTCTCTCATTTGCGGTAAAAAAAAGTCATGGCACTCGTCTAAGAACTGTGAGCAGCCCTGGCTCCATGCCAACCTCTGCCACAGTTTAAGTGGTGCAGAGGCCTGGGCAGCCACCTCCCTGGGTCAGGGTCTTCGCAGAGCCACCAGCAGCCCCTTCTGATGCCCCACACTAAAATCAGCGGGAACTTGTCACAGGTGTGTTGTGTGTATCGGGACCATTCTGTTTAGAAAGACAGTTTTGCTGTTTAAAGAATTTAGCTCTGATGTATAAAAGCAAAGCGAAGAGAGAAGCCTTGAAATGCCATTCAAATCCCTCTGACCTTCATGGGATAATTTTACTTGTCTAGGTTTTTAAGGCACAAGTCTGCCTTTTCCTCCAAGCCATGTAGTAACTCACTCTGATGGTTGCTTTTACTACCCTGAACATATTTTGAGTAGGATAGCAAGGCAAAATATTTTTAAATTACATTCAAAAGTAACAGCCAGCAGCTTTAGTGGAGGAAGGAAATGGAATAAGAACATCAGTTTCGGGGAATTCATTAGAGATGGGCGAGGGAGGCCGGAGGCCGGGGGAAGTGCAGATAATATTTATGAGAATCTGTCTTTTACGGAACTCAGAAAGAAGCCCTTTGTTGACACTCCCTTAGACGCAATCCACCAAATTCTCCACAAAGAAGATTGATGCCCCTGAGAAGAATTTGTGTTCCCAAAGGCACCTTTGCCCAGGACAGAGCCTGAGGTGCTATTCCCTGTGCTTCCCTCCCCCCCACCCCCCCGCCGCTGCCGTGTCTGAGCCAGCCAGGGAGAGGGGGGTCTCATCCACTCACGGAGTTTTCTGGAGAGAGACCTGGGGCGTCTGTGTTTCCATGACTGAGGGATTAGGATAGAAATCTCAATTTAAGTTTTAATGGTTCTTTTAAGCCAGGAACTGACAGCTAATTTATTTATTCCGTATGTCATTTGAACAGATAACTAGAGATACTTTAAGTAGACAGCTTAAATAAATCTCAGAGGCATATGAAATTGGCACAGTGGTCCATTGAAATGGAAGATTTTGCATAGATACCCACATGCACACTTCTTAGTGGAAGTGACCTTGAAAACAGAGGTACAGATTTTCCCTCACCCACCCACCCAAGCAGGTATGGAAGGAGGTGCCATATAATAACCCTGGTGTTTCTCCCCCAACCCACTTTGCAGGAGGAGCTAGCAAACACGATTTCCCAGCTCATTCATGCTGTCAACAACTCTGAGGCTCGTAAGTCCTGATGTTTTCATGCCTTTCAAAATGTCCTTGCTTTTCAGATTTGATAACTTGCCTATGATACCTAATCCATATTGTTCCTTCGCCTTCCTTCCCAGCTTCCGTTTCCCAGTGGCCTAATTGAATGTGAACATGGGGTATCGGTGTGTAGATGTCAGGCGACAAACTCTTCCCATGGGAAGAAACTATGATAAACTTAGATATTGACTGAAAGAAGGTGAAGGAGTACCTTGTAGAATATCATATTGGATATCTCAAAGATTTTTTAAAAATGTACCTTAAATCATCCTCCAGCCGAAACCAGTTTTCTCAGTGGCTAGAGCGTCCTGCAGACTGAAAGGTCCCGGGTTCAATTCCAGTCAGGGGCACCTACCTTGGTAGCGGGCACATCCCCAGTAGGGGGTGTGCAGGAGGCAGCTGATCAATGTTTCTCTCTCATCAATGTTTCTAACTATCTCTCTCCTTTCCTCTCTGTAAAAAAATCAATAAAATATACTAAAAAGTAATAATCATAATCCTCCAGAATCTCCAAATTCTGAGTTACTATAACACTCCTAGAAGTTATCCGTGCATATGTCAGTGTGTACAGTACCCTCTGGATGCCAGGTTTATCCCTAAAACTAGAGCCATTGAGGTTGTCACTGGTAATAAACTGTAAAGCAACCCCCTTTTACCAAAAAGGATAAGCGGGAGAGACATTACTTCTGGACACTCAGGCCCTGGTTACTTCCAGAGGACAAACGAGACTGCAGAATGATTTTTTTCTGCTTACCCTTCCTGCAAACAAAACCATCCAATAACCTTCAAAGCACTCAGAGGTTGTCTGAACTTGAGCAGAGCCCTAACTGACATGTATGAACAAAATTCTACACATAGGATATGATATAGGTCTTCATGTGTCAAGAAAGATTTGTGCAAAAAGAAGTGAATAAAAAAATTATTTTGACAAAATGCTAGTGTTGTGGTTCAGAAGAGAAAAATCGAATGCTTTGTTATAGCTCACCCAGCTGACCGGGCATGAAACAGAAAGCTGAGTTTCTGCATGATTCAAAGTGTCCATCAAAATGACTGGCTTTGGTTTCTTAAGTGTAGGTGGGTTGAAAAGACCAGTGGACGTGGCTCAGTAAATCTTTAGGTTTAGAACTTGGCTTTCAGGAGATAAAGAAAAACGCTTCAGAGAGCATTCTAGTTAGGCATTAAGATATTACCAGGCTTCCTCTTACTATAATGTGCTTTTGCTTAAATGTGAAAGAAATGAATGAGTATATTTAATGATTGACCAGATTTTGTAGCAGCCCCAGAGTTCTTGAGAGAAGTAAATAATGAATGATCCCATTGGTTGCTTCTCATCACATTTGTGCTCTATGCTAATGTGTTAACCTGAAACCAAGCATTCAGAGCCTGGTGTTCCCTGCAGAGCACCTGTTCATTCAGACCTTTTGGCAAACCATGAACCGCGAATGGAAGGGGATCGACGGGCTGCGCCTGGACAAGTACTACATGGTGAGATAGGCCGGCCTTCGTTCCAGTCACTGCGAAGGCTCCTGAGGGGGAGGGGACAATCAGCATCTCAAAAACAGTGGGAAGGTTTGATGGTGACGCAGAGTGCTAGGCCTACTGAGATGACAGGCATTGTGAACATTAGAAACCTTTGAGCCTGTACTCGGAGACCTCTCTCTCTTGTCCCTTCCCATTGTTAGGGACCCGTTTGCATTTTATGATTTAAACTTAAACGTGATTATTGTGGATATTTTCTCCTTTGGGGATCCAGGCTACACCCGTGTCATTAGCCTCATTCTACAAAGCTGATCAATCCTTCTCACTTCCTTTTGTAATACAAGTTGTCTGTCTTTAGCTGATCCGCCTGGTCCTGAGGGAGTCCTTTGAGGTTCTGAAGCAGAATGGCTGGGAAGAAAGGTGGGTAAACTATTGGGGTTCGCATTTGGTGGCCTGAAAACTTTTCAGGTAATAGTTTGTTTTACAAGCCTTTCAGTTAATCACCAAGTATGAATGTCCACATCTGTGCTAGGAGAGGCAAAACTCCCTTTCACATAACTTAAAACTCAGCAAAGGAATATGAAAGAGTTGAGTACATAAGTCAGTTCGCTTTTTATACTGATTTCAGTAGTTACTTTTTTCCTTGTAAAACTTGCTCAGTCTCGCATGGCTTGTGCAGTGTAGCATGAGACTAAAAATGTTACATATTCCCAGAGTTGAGGCAGGGGGAAGGGGGCGGTTGGCACACTATAGTTAATAGTCCCGTATGTGTTGTTTTCTTCAGCCGAATCAAGCTTTTCCTCGATGTCTTGATGAAGGAAGTCTTGCACCCTGAGAGCCAGTCTCCAAATGGGGTGAAATTCCACTTCATTGATATTTATCTGGATGAACTGTCCAAAGTGGGAGGGAAAGAGGTAAGAAACGATCCCACGTCGGCCAGCGATGTGATGAGCCCGCAGCTAACCTGAGCCGGGCTTTGCTCTTCAGCCTCCTGTGAGCTGGAATGCAGTGCTGTTGGTGGCCCTGTGCGTTGCCAGTGACAGGGTGTGAATCAGCTCAGCCTGGCTTCTGACACATCCTTCCCCGTCTAAGAATGTGTCCTAAGCAGCTAATGAGACGTGGGCAGGATTCCTGCGCTAAGGATGTGCATGGAATCTAACTTAGGAAGCATTTGAGAGCGTCTACATGGTCCAATAAAGGATTTGATAACATGAGGAAATGCTCAGAATACTGAGTTTTTCAAAAGTGGGAAAGAAAGGCAGTAGACCAAGCTGTGCAAATTATAGGAATGGGCAAAGGACTGGAGGGGAAACATTCTTTAGTGTGTCGGTAACTATCTGAATTTGGGCTTATAAGCAATTTTTACTTTTTCTTTCACAAGTGTTTTGCTGTGGACAGGTTTTTTTTATTATATTATTATTAAAGAAAGTATAAATTGTGTTAAAAAAGTAATCCCTCATCTCATTCCCTGACTGAGATGCAGAGGAGGGAGTGTGGAGCGGCGCTGGCGGGTCACTGCTAAGATGCCCAAGCGGCTGGAGGACAGCTGTGGCCTGTAGTATGGCTCTGGGCACCGGTGACCCCTTCACAGTGCGTTTGGCATTGTGAGATGAGTGTCGCTCGGTCTCATTCAATCTGTGTGAAAAAAAACAAGTGATACCTTTTTCAGGGACTTGGCAGGAAGGAGAAAAGGTTTTGTTTTTTCCCCTATTTTTATTTTTTTTTTCCTGTTTTATTTCTAAATTACAGCTTTTAGCAGATCAGAATCTCAAGTTTATTGATCCATTCTGCAAAATTGCTGCCAAGACGAAGGAGTAAGTGATTCACATGTTTGTTTTTATTGCTTCAGTTAGTGCTTCATTGGGGGAGGTGGGCTGTATTTTGTTGTTTAGCATGATACAAGGTACCTGGGAGGGTTGTCCAAAGCTTATAACAGCCAAATGCTTAATTCCCATTGGCAAGACGTTTGAAGCTTTGAGTCATTATTCGGCTCTTCTAGCTTTGCCCTTTGACCCCAATCATTCCAAGAGTCACAGTCCCCCACCCAAAGTCCAATCTGCTGCTGGTCCCACTGCTCTGGCGCAGAGCCTCAGACTGGCTCCTTCCAGCCGCCACTGGTTAGCACAGAGGTGTAGCTAGGAATACATGTGCTTGCTGAGTGGCTGGGTGGTCACACTGGTTGGTGGGTAGGCTGAAATTGGGGGTGCAGTGACCCCTACTTTTCATCCCTCTGTCCTCTTCGGATAACGAGTTCCAGACTGCTGGTTTTAATCACGTCCTCTTTGCTGTGCTTCCCCCTCAGCCATACACTGGTGCAGACTATAGCTAGGGGTGTTTTTGAAGTCATTGTAGATCAGTCTCCTTTTGTACCTGAAGAGACGGTGGAAGAACAGAAAACTACAGTGGGTGACAGCGATCTCCCTGAAGAAGAGCTAGCTGAGAGCGAGGTGACATGGAGAAAAGCGTTCAGTAAAAAGAAGACAGGTAAGTGAGTGTCCTTAAGCCCTCTTTCACACTGACCACAGCCCCGAATTTCTCAAAAATGGCTTTGGCTTGAACCACCACTGAGAAAGGAAGCAGATGCATATCCCAAACCCCCGTTTTGTTCGGGGGCCCTGTGCCTCCCACCCCATTCTCATCTCCCAGGGCATCAGGACATTCAAGTGTTTGTCATTGTTGGTGTTGCGTTGGGTTTTGTTTGTTTTTCTCGTCTTGGCTTTTCAGTTGTATTTCGGCACCCAGATGTGGACTGGGACCTGTGGAGGGTCCTCGCAGGAGGCCTGATGTGCATGTCCGCTGTGAGCACACACTTGTTTCTGTACCTTCTGGTCTTGGGTTCCTTCAGTGCTTGTTCTTGGGATGGTTAAACGCCCATGTGGAGTGATACTGTTCCTAACCACTGTTTTACATCCGGGTTGTCAGGTACAGAACGTGCATTAAAGTTGTGGCCCATCAGAACTCCGGGGTGCACAGCTGTAGTGCGTGGAGGGCAGCCCTACAGCTTTGAAATGCTACGAAGCCATTTTGAAATGCAGAGTTTTCTAAACCAGTGACCAGAGGAAATTGAATCCTGATTTGTTTTACATTTACATGTGCCTTAAATAATCAGGGAGGATATATATCAAAATGTTAATACTATTAATAGCCCCACATGGCCGAGTTGTGAGTGACTTCTGTTTGTTTTATACTTTTGTCTGATTTTTTTTACATTGGTCATGTATTATTTTTTAACAAACAAAAGAAAAAGAAGGAACATTTTAATTTTAAATTCCACATAGGTGACGGGTTAATTAAAATGCCTGAATAAATTTTATGTGGCCATGGCAGTTGCCTCTGCTCCCCACGTTTCTGTCTAAACTAGAGACATCTCTCCAGCAGCACCAGTACCTACTCTTCTCTGCCTGTGCCCTGAGGTCACTCCGCTAATGAGCTCCTAGGAATTCAGAAACAGTACAAGTTTGAAAGTGGAGTTTTCATTAGTAATTTTTATCTGCTTCCTCAGGGGCTGTAGTGCTTTTTGAATTATTTATTAAATATTAAAATTTCCATCTAGCTATTAACTTGTGCTTCCTGTAACAGCCCCATGAAGTCAGTACTCTATACAGATTTTTTCCCTGCAGCCCAAACTTGGCTGAAATTAGGGATAGGCGCCTGAATCCACACTCCGGCCACAGCCACAGCCACACGGTGCCTGAGCCCCTGACCCAGCAGCTTCCCGTCCCTGCCCTGCCTGGAGGGGGAGATCATGTGTGCTGAACAGCATTGAAGGCCAGGGAGGCTTGTCTGTATTTGCAGGGTTCTTCTCTTTAAGGACATTTTCTTTTTCACTAAGAAACATCTATTTAGACAGTGGCTCCTTCAGGAGTAGTCATTGCTGTGTCTTTGAAGAACTTTGTCTTTGGCTGTGTTTTGACAGCGCTGGGCAAATGTCACTCCAGAAAGGAAGGAAGCAGTGTTGAAGGGGAGACGGATGGTGGCGGAAACATGGAGGACACCGGGCCACTTCTCCAGGTTGGTGGCAGTTGTTGCTGTTTCTTTTTTTTTTTCTTTTTCTTTTGATTTTTGATTTTTTTACAGAGAGGAAGGGAGAGGGATAGAAAGGTAGAAACATCGATGAGAGAGAGACATTGATCAGCCACCTCCTGCGTGCCCCCTGCTGGGGATGTGCCCGCAACCAATGTACATGCCCTTGCCCAGAATAGAACCTGGGACCTTTCAGTCCGCAGGCCGGCGCTCTATCCACTGAGCCAAACCAGATTCGGCATTTTTTTTTTAACTGATTTTTTACAGAGAGAAAGGGAGAGGGATAGAGAGTGAGAAACATCGATCAGCCGCCTCCTGCACACCCCCCACTGGGGATGTGCCCGCAACCAAGGTACATGCCCTTGACCGGAATCAAACCTGAGACCCTCCTCCCCCAAGTCCGCAGGCTGACGCTCTATCCACTGAGCCAAACCGCTTTCGGCTTTAGAAGATGGATTTACTGTGGAGTGGCCTGGCTAATTGGGAATTAGGGTCAGAGCTAATTAAACTCTAAGGCTAAATGTGTGAAGTCCTTTCCATCCCTTCAGTCATTAATGTCATCTTCCTTATACTGAGTTTATTGCAGGCAAACCCAAATATGATGGAATTTTGCTAAGATCTATTCCATACAGCAATGCAGCTCAGCAATACTTTTGATTTTTATTTTTGGTTAATCCTCACCTGAGAATATTTTTCCATTGATTTTTAGAGAGAGTGCAATGGAGGGGAAGAGACAGAGAGGTACGTGGTACATGCCCTTGACCAGAATCGAACCTGAGACCCTTCGGTCTCCAGGTCGACACTCTATCCACTGAGCCAGACTGGCTAGGGCTTAGTAATATTTTTTAAATAAAGTTTACTATGTTACCAAGTGCAAATTGAAAATCTTTGTAAGTTACATTACAAAAAAGCACAGCCAAGTAACGTATGTGGTGTATTTCACCACAGAGATCTTGCTTCAGTCTTTGGTTGCCCAGTCTCAGCACGGGCTTTTCTGCCGGCTTCTGTGAGTGCTTCCAGAGTCCCAGCTGTGGGTGCTCTGTCACCAGGAGGTGCATTACCAGGTTACTGCAGGCTTATGTTCGTTTTTCTTCTCACGTAGTTTGATTATAAAGCTGTTGCGGACCGACTCCTGGAAATAACCAACAGGAAAAACATCCCTCCCTTCAACAGGAAACGTCTCTGCAAGCTAATCAAGAAGTAAGTGATTGGATGAGAAGGTGTCCCTTCATTTTCATTCACCTTCAAGTCCAGCCCTCCCATTCATCTCACGGTATAGGACATGCTATAACCATGCTTACATTTTTTATTTTTAGCATATATATGCACTTATAAACTGCCATGTTTAATGATGGCAGTCACCTGCTTCCATTCCTCCACATACAGACACCTTGTGTCTCATTCTGCAAATGCAGCCACACTCGGCTGTTTCATAAGGATGTAAAGGGAAGTCTGCGCTGACTGGTTAGAGCAGTGGTGGGCAAACTCATTAGTCAGCAGGGCAGCAAACTGCGGCTCGAGACCGCTGGGTTAGAGCATCAGCCCACACACCGAAGGTTTCAGTTCCCTGTCAAGGGCACTTTCCTGGGTGGCAGGTTTGATCCTGGCCTGACTGGAGCTATGTGCTGGAGACAATCAATCCATGTGTGTCTGTCTCATCTCTCTCTCTCTCTCTCTCTCTCTCTCCCTCTCTCCCTGTCTCTCCCCCTCCCTTCCACTCTCTTAAAAAAATATCAATGGGGAAAATATCCTTGGTGTGTATTTAAAAAATTATAAAAATAAATCTGTTGATAATATCTAAAAGTAGGTTGAGAAATTGCAGTTTGAGTGTACTGCTGAGGTGTTACCTGTTGGTGTGGTACTGAGCTGGGTAGGGGTGTAGCTTTTTACCCCTTCCCCCACCCCTGGGTGATTATGCTGTAGATGTCGTTATGACTGTACCAATATTCACTGCAGAGCTCTGTGGCCTATTATGATTGATGACATACAACAGCTGAATTTGATCATGCTCCTTGTGAGCAGGCACTGTTCTGAGCACTTACGTTACTTCATGTTATGTGGTAAAGCCGCATAGGCTGCCTTCTGTAATTCCCTCCTCCGACGCATGTGTGACTCGGGCACAGGGAAGTCACTGCCTGGCCCAAGGTTGTAGCTGCCAGACAGATCTGGATTCAGACCTCCTGTCACCTCCCCCTCTTTCCTTCCCCCCCCCCCCCCACTCTGCCCACTTCCTCTGTATTCTTTTGCACCAAAATCTTACAGACTAAGCACTACTTTCATTTCTCTACATGGTCAACGGGGGGGAGCTGGGTAGAGGCAGAGAATCTGCTGTGTCAGCCTTTAGAGACTAAGAAGCAAAGTTAACTGAAGTGGTCTTGTCCTTCGTTTTTGGCCTTTGCATCACACTGCCTTTCCCCTTCTGGAGGAAAAAATGTGAATTCTAAATATCAAATGTTTCTTATAATGTGTGCATATGTTTATAGAAGACAGAAAGAAGGGATTTCTTTATGAACTTTTGTTGTTTTCCTTTTCAGATTCCAAGACCTCTCTGAAGGTGAGCAAGGCAGAGCATTAGAACTGATGTTCTTACCTAAATGTGGACCTCTCTGAGCACATTCAGGCCAAATAGTAAAAGAGCAAGATTGAAAACATAGAGGAGGAGGAGGAGCCTTTATCTTTGAAAGATCGGCAGTTACAGCACTTGCTGCTCAGCTGAGAGAAGAACCACCTGTGGGGCTTGTTCTTTTTTTATTTCGCCACCCACTCCCATCCCAGGAACCCCGCTGAGCCAGGCACAGGCTGTATGGGGGGCGGGAGTGACATTTGAACAAGAAGGGTTTTTATTGGTCCATGTGGTTTTCAGTTTGACCTTTTTTAAGAACAGTCGACTTCTCAGGGTCCCTTTTGTGACTGTGAGATCAGTTGTCCCCTGGGGGAAGCTGCTGGCTATACGTGGTGATATTTGAGCAAATCGATGGCCCACTGCCCCCATCCCTTGGGCTCCTGCGGTGCTTGGAACCAGGGTGGCCAGCCCTGGTTGGCATATCTGGAGATGATGTCGCGCAAGATTGATAGTCCCTCGCCTTGAGCGGGAAAACCACAAAGTTGAGAGCCTAAAGCTGTGTTAGCAGCTCTGAGGTTTGGGGGGAGAAGTGGTGAGGAGCAGCGATGAGGAGGCCTGGCTCTCAGGCCGGGGACAGCTGTGAGGGCCTCAGAAAACTGACCGCCTGTGGCTTCGTGTCCAGCAGGCAGTACGTCCCCACTCGCTTTTGCTGAGGACATCTCTGCTGATGAGGATGACCAAACCCTCGGTCAGGGAAGGAATAAGAAAAAAGGAAGTAAACTTGTAGAGAAAAGCGACCTGGAGAAAAATGAAGGTGAGGCTTAAGGCCTGGGACCAGCAAGTCCTGAGGAGGAGGGTGGGCTGCCCTCAGGGACTGTGGAACCAGTGGAGAGCCTCTGGCCACTGTCCCGCTAACCTGTTTGTTACAGAGCAAACGCTTGTGCTCTTATGGCTGAAAAGTAAATATTGCTGCTGAGTATTTGATTTTTCTGGGACACCCGCATTCCCACATCTGGGAGCATCTGCGGAGAATGAGATACTGCCCTGTGGCTTGTCTGTCTTACTACCACCCTGGATTTCTGGCTTTTACCTCTGGCCTGAAAATTAGCAGAGATCTGAATATATTTCCGCTCCAGTTATCCTGAAAAGGCGTTAGCAGGGTTTCTAGTCCCAGCTGGGAAAGGGAGGCAGGGGGCCAACGCAGAGAGGGGTCCCAGCCTTTCTGGCGGTAAGACAGCCCCACAGCAGTTCTGTCAGCCGCTCACTCGACCCCAGGACCCCCTGCGAGACTTGCTGTCTGCTTGACGTTGGGGCACCTGTTGATTCGTGTGTGTGTGTTTCTAGGAAACGGGTTCTTTCTTGCGGAGGAAGAGGAGAGTAAAGCTGGTGTTCCCAAGAGGAAAAGGAAAAAGAAGAAGAACCACCTTCAATCTGAACACTTGGGGTCAGGGGTTAAAGCCGTTCCCCCAGAACAGAACGGGGACAGTGAGCCCGAGGCAGGTCCAGAAAGAGCCCAGCCGGGTGGGCCTGAGCTGGGGGCGGGGGTTCCGCCCGGCCCCCAGGGGCAGAGCGGCTCGGAGCACGCCCTCGCGCACCCTCCCATGCACGGCAGGAGGAAACGGCCAAGGAAGAGGAGCCCGCGGTTCCAGGGACCGGTCTCCGAGGCCACAGTGTCGCCGCCGGAGGACTTGTGTCAAGGTGGCCCCGACGGTGGCTATGCCCTGGTGCCGGTCCCCCACGCCTCCCCAGCCAGCGGAGCCCCGGCCCTGAAGCGGAAGCGGAAACTCCGGGCTCCCCTGGCCAACGGCAGCCCGCCCTCGCTGGCCTGGCCCCCACCCCGGGAGGAGGGCCGGGCGGACGGAGGGGATGGCCCGGCCGCGCTGCCCCCGGCGGGGAGACTGAAGAAAAAGAAGGGGGAGCCCAGCCGTCTCGACCTCTACAGCCCGTCCGCTCAGAAAACCGCCATCTTCAAAAAGAGGAAGAAGATGAGAGAGATGCTGAACCTGGTGGAACACAGCCGAGGCCTGGAGTCCGAACTCAAGCTCGTCCAGGCTCTGGTAAGGCACTGGGCTCCAGGCAGGGTGGCCACGGCTTCCTGCTGAAAGGTCAGGGGCCCTGCCTCGGGCCTTAGTTTGCAGTGGGGGTGGGGGGATGGGTGGATAGGTCAGACCTCTGGACTAAGCAGCTGTCTGGTTCATAATCCCCTTCACCAACAGTAAAGAAACGTGATGGTTTCCATGTCTGAGACAGTCACCACCCCCCTTTTTGTCCCCCACTCCTCACCCCGCCCCCACCCCTACCCCCACCCCGCTGCTGGGGTTACAGAAAGGCCCCATCAAGCTGGGAGAATGGTCATGGCCCAGGCAGACTGGCCACCCTTCAGCGTAAACAGGCAGACAAGTGCCTCCGTCAAATGCTGGTCTCATTTTCCTTCAGCTCGTGATCAGTCCCCTGCCCATGCTTTCTTTTCAATGAAAAGACTGTCTTTCCGCTTGGATCCCTAGTCCCCTCTATGAATGGAAACCAGCTCTGGTTCCGCCATTCACACCCTGGCTGCAGACATAGCACGCATTCAGTGGTCGACAAACAACCTCATTGGCGCACAGCCCCGCCTGGTGGTGCACATTCCCCGCTGCTTGCACTCGGCTGCAGAGACGAGTGTAGTGGCAGACGCCTGGTGGCCCTCAGCGCCAGAACCATTTCCCCCCTCGCCCGCCCTTCGCAAACAGCTTGCCGCTCCCTCTCCGGTACTTGTGTTTGCTCACTGCTGTGCAGCAGGGTGACATCGAGGCCTCTCTAACTGTGAATGTTAGGGGAGTTTCTGGTCAGTGAGGAGCCTTAGCTGGGGAAGCAGAGCATTCACCTGGGCTTCAAGAAGTCACTCTTATTCTAGATCTTCCCCCAACGAGCCATGTCACCTCTCCTTGGCTCTGCAGCCTCCTCCCGTCACTCACTGTTCATCTGATGCTCTTTCTTCACGAAGAATATCAGAACATTCCTTCTTCGCACCATTTTCAAGGCCCTGCACCTTCGCTACGAGAGGATTAGAGCTGTTGCTAAATGAACCACAGGGTTATGGGGGGTTTTCCTCCCAAAAGGGGCAATGTGTCTGCATCTCTGCCCGCAGGAGTGGCAAGGTGCATGGGAGAGGACTCCCGGGTCTGCCCCTCAGGGTGCTCAGGAAAGGCAGACAACTTCCACACCAGGACCAGGGACTTGCCAAAATCACTATGGTGACATTGGGTTTCCCAGACTCCTGCAGTCCCAGAACTAGTGCCGAGTCTTTGCTTGGGTGGTAGTCAGTTGTAAAGTTCCCAGTGAATGTTCTTTATCTGCCTTAAATGGACCCACAGTAAGCTAAGGTGAGTTTATGGAAAAAAGAGAAAGACTTTTTCTAAATCTGGTGTGGCCTGGATGTGTTGTTAGTCTCCAGTTGTGTACAGTCATGTCCCAGGCCTCCACGTCACCACCACTCCCTCACTGACTCACCCATAGCACCTTCCAGACCAGCAAGCTCCATTCATGGTCAGCGCTCCCTGCACGGGGCCCTATACCATTGACCCTTTTCTATGTTAGATACACAGATGCTTGCCTCTGCCACAGCTGCCTGTAGAATTTAGTGCAGTAACATGCTGCCCAGGCTGGCAGCCGGGAGCAAAGGCTGTGCTGCAGAAAGACAGAAATCTTCAAAACATGGGCCCTGAGTTTGAAGAAAAATATAAATGGCTCTTGTGGCTGAAAAGATAAACTTTTGGGCCCGGCCAGTGTGGCTTAGTTGAGCATCAACCCATGTACTGAAAGGTCACTGGTTCGATTCCTGGTCAGGGAACATGCCCAGGTTGCAGGTCTGATCGGATCGCCAGTAGTGTGTGTGTGTGTGGGAGGCAACTGTTTCTCTTTGCTGTTTCCATCTATCCCTCTCCCTCTCTCTCTAAAAAATCATTAAAAAAAACCCAAATTTTTTAAAAAAGGTAGGAAACCTCTGGCCTATGATGGAGTGGCAACTCTGTTCATGAAGTCTGTGTTCTGCTGAGCCAAAAAGGATGTCCGCAAACCCGGAAATGGTGGGGTATGGGACGTCAGAGCTGGTAATAGGTCTCGTTGAGATACCCTTCAGCCTGTGGCTTCACTCCCCATGTCTGCGCCCGTCCTACTTTCACTTCCTGTGTGTGGTGTGGCGCCGATGGCTCTGGGTGTGACCTCCCTCTTCCCGTCCCTCACACAGGGGAGCAGTGGAGCCTTCAGCCCTTTGAAGAAGAAGAAGCTGAGGACTGAGAATGACTTTGTGAAGTTTGACACCCCCTTCTTACCAAAGCCCCTGTTCTTCAGGAAAGCTAAAAGCAGCGCCGCCACGCCTGTGACCCCTGCTCTGCAGGTAAGCGCACTGCGACCACCCCACAGGGGCTGTGCTCAGCAGACGCCCGGCCTCCACTCCTGTCCACGGGCCGACCCTCAGGATTGGTCAGAGGTGCCTCCTCTGAGAACTCGTGGGAATAGGGGACAGTAGTGAAGGGGGCACCAAGAGTCCTGGATTCACAGATCAGATGGAGGAAGACCAGAGGGGCTGCCAAGCACACTGGCAGGTGCTCAGACCAGAAGAAGGACCGAGTGCTGTCCCAGTCAGGGGTGACGTTCTGGGAAACCAGGTGGGAGGCCATGAAGGACAGGTCGCCTCTGCCAAGTCCATTAGAAGGTGGGACAGGTGCAGACCAGTGTTTGCGGGAGGCTCACCCGGGGTTCCCTCCAGGAGATGGAGTCTTGGTGGGGCTGTGGAGACAGGGGCCTGGGCTGGCCCTGCTGGGGACCCCCACAATAGAAGGACTTTTTGAGAAAGCTGTTTAAATAGCCTCGAACCAGCAGAGTGGCCACTGCTTACGTGAATGTTTATGCCTAAGCTACTTTCAGGATGTTTGTAAATGACTGGGCTTATAGAAGCCAAGTTCCTCTGATGAAATGATGTTAAAGCAAAACAGTCTGAGGTAGAATTGGGGATTCACACAAAAATAGAGGTTTTAGGGAGGAATTTGAGAGGCTGGGAATGTAGGTACATTGCCCACCAAAGTCCAGTCCCATTGTAGATACAATCTAATCATGTTTGCTTCCAAGTTAAGGATGCACTGAGTGGGAGCTCCTTATAATTTTTCAATGTTGAACTTTTCCTGTAACTTAGATTTCAGACATGGTCATTTTGCTCTGCTTTCTTCCCGGGAAGGCAGGGGCGGAGTCGGAATGAGGCAGTTTACGGCAGAGGGTGCAGGCACTGCTCACCTCCCGGGTCTGTTGAGTGTGCCTGCCAAAGCGCTTCATACAGCCCAGACCTGGGGGGGGGGGGGGGTGCAGCGCAGTCCCGGTGAGGTCACAGAGGCGCACACAGGCCCTGGCCTCCAGGCCGAGCGCTCCTGTGGGCTGATGGCACTTGTGGGTGCTCCGGGACTCAGACACACAAGGACCTCAGCTCTGTGCTCCTCTCACTCCCACTGTGCTTTTCTTCAGCTCAGCAAAGCACCGTCCAGCTCCAAGAAGGTCACCTTCGGGTTGAACAGGAACATGACTGCAGGTGAGTGTGGGGTTTGCTTTGTGAAGGGGGCCCTGACCCCTCCCAAGGCGGAGTTGGTCCCGCCTCCCCAGAAATCAGGTTCTCAGGGGTCTCTGGAAGGAGCTTACCTGGTAGGAGGTGATGCGGATGGGAGGATGCCTATCTGCCTAGAATATGTTAGTCGTCTTGGCCTGAGATTTAATGGTCTGTGAGCTGTAGCCTCTACCTAAATTCAGAGCCACCTCATCCAAGAGGCAGGGAAAAGAGGGACATCTTGTCTTCCAGCTTTAACATGGGTGTGATTCATTTGTGTTGGTTTTTTTCCCAAAGGAAACCAATGTTTTTTAAAGTATATGAGTGTAAGACCTGACTCTCTTTAGGCACAAGTAACTGCATGTGCGTGTGCGCCTGTGTGTCTGTATGTACATACGTATGTACACATGCACGGACACACGCACAGAGGAGCAGCTATCAGGAGAGACCTGGGCAGCCCCATCTCCCTCCATCTCTCCAGGTCGAGTCTGTAGATGGGGAGGCAGTGGGGGAGGAACAAATGCTAGAAAGAAGGGCTCCTCCTGGACTCTATTGAACCCCAGATCACAGGAGGGCCCTCGGGGCATTTCCTTTGGGGAGTAAGTTCATTCTTGGTGACTTTCATTTCCTCCAAGCCCTGGGGCCAGTTCTGCGGGGCTGCCCTGGAGTGAGTGCCCGGCTCCATCGGGGCCTGTGGGCAGCACGGAGGCAGGACAGTGGGTGGGTTGTCAGGACAGGAATCACACCATTAACAGTGGCTCTCTCTCATCGGGCAGAATTCAAGAAGACAGACAAGAGCATCTTGGTCAGTCCCACAGGCCCTTCCCGAGTAGCCTTCAACCCTGAGCAGAGGCCCCTCCACGGGGTGCTGAAGACCCCCACCAGCTCCCCGGCCAGCACCCCCCCGGGGACCAAGAAGCCGCTGACTGCCACCCCAAAGAGAAGGCCCACGGCTATGGACTTCTTCTGATAGCAGCAGAGCCCCTTTGTAAAGACTGCTTTTGTACAGAATACTCTATAAATTATAACTTTTAAAAGGTGGGGTGTTTTTATTGCTTTATAAATTGTATATATGAGGGGCAGAGTGGGAGCCATGACGCTGCTGGGGCATCTTGGTTGAAGTTTGACTACAAATACCGTGTGTGCAGCGCTCACCAGATCCCACACCTGTGGGAACCTCGGTGACTCCCCCTAGCTTAGAGCTGAGAGCATGTGGCCTTCACCACTAATAGATGCTGCTGGCACGTGACAGCCTGGAGTTCGACTCGGTTGGCTGTCCGCCTGTGCACAGCTTGGTACTGGTGTTTGCCTGCTTGGCCGCTTTCCTGGTGGTTTTTGGTGTAGGTCTCTGTGTAAGAAGCACCGAGGCTTTGTTCCAGGCTCTGTGGGTGGTGGGCAGTTCTGATCAGGTGACTCCTGTGACTCAATCCGAAATATAGCCGGGGACGAGCCTTCTGGTGGGGGCAGGAGAGCAGAGCCCGGGCCTGTGGCCTTCCCTGTGTCGCTACCTCTCAGCCAGCCCAAAGTGTCCTCATCGGAGAGCAGTGCCCCGGCGCGCCCTCACCCAGTCACCGTGCTCTGGCTGCTCTTTAGACGTAAATGCCTGTGCCAGCCGCCTATTGCCGGCGTCCACGTGAGCAGCTCCCACCTTCAGTGAAAACAGCTCCAGAGGCCTGGCCGCGGGGACCGAGCCCCTGCTGGGAGGCAGGCAGGCTAGCAGCCGCCAGGACCGTCGGTGTCTATTTATTTGTTCATAGTTACCTTCTATCTGAAATGCTGAATCATGCACTTAGAGATTTTTATAAAGTCCTCCTTTTATTTAGAAAAAACCGAGATGGAAGGCGCCAGGCTTTATAGTTGGAGAAACAAATGCAACTTGGAGCAGCGCTGCCTGATCCTTGACGTGATCCCAGAGCCTGAATGAGGGGGTGAGATGCAGACTCGGGAGTCAGGGGTCCCCTCAGGACAGCCCCTGGCCCGGCTCCTCCTCCAGTCTGCACAACCACCAGTCGCAGACCTAAAGACGCAGCCGGAACTTGGGGGACGCACAGTTTTGCCTCAGGTGGCCCCCGCTTCCCCAGCCTGCTCTCCACTCAGGGATCTCAGGCCTCTTAGAGTGAAAGCTTCTCTCCCCCTCAAGCAGGAGCCCCCGTTTCTCACCAAAAGCAGGGCCCAGAGTGTCACCCCTCCCTGGTTAGGGCTGTGGCTTCGGAAGAAAGGCCCTCCTGGGTGACATGGTCCAGCTGTGATTTCCTTAATCACATGACCAGGGGCCAGTGACGGAGGGAACTGGTCTGTGCCTGCTCTGTAACAGAGTTGTCGCTGTTGGGTCAGGAAAACTGAAACAATGGACATTGTGCTGTTGTTCGCTCTCCTGGTAGCAGGGAGTCTTCATACAAGATGACTTTGTAGTTGCATGGTTTTAGTGTGCTACATTCAACATCATACCTAAAATCATTCAAGACCAGAACGGAGGTTTGAAAAGATTAGATATGAGTTGTCATATATTTTTAACTTTGTTGTTGTTTTTTTAATATCATTATTGGTCAAATTATTTTTCTAACAACTTTTATTTCAGCTTTAAAGATAGGTCTTATAGTCAAATGGGCCATGTAAATCCAGCCATGTTAAATGTCTTAGCAAGGCGTTCTAGGGCCAAAAATGACACATTTATTGTCGTGATGAGTGCAGGACTTTTTCTTCATAGCGCTGTATGTCACCTGTCTCTTCTGTGCGTGCCTCCTGCGCATGCCTGCCTGTGACACGGGTCCTGAAGGAACAGTGTGTCTTGGATTCCATCTGTCCTCTCTGTCCTAACTTACTCCGTTTTGTGGGTGAGTCGAGTAGGTTTACTGTGGCTTATTTTTAATGCCTAAATTTTGGCTACAAAAGAAAAAAAAAAACAATTTTTTAAAATTCTCATTACGTATACATACAAGAATGTCAGATAAACTATTTAGAATACTGGTTTTCTACTTGATGCATGCTATTTTCCTAGGTAAAATCACCAAGGGGACTTGGCAGTCCAAAATAGGAAATAATTTAATGCTGTCGATCTTACAGTCTTTTGTAAAACAATCGTCTGTACGATTTGTATCACACTTTACAGTGTATTGTCCTTTCTAACTTTTACTGAACCGAAAGCACAAAGGGGAAGCATAAAGCAGTTGTTCGTGTTGGGGAAAAAAATATGAAATTGAGTCCATATTTTGATTTTTGTGTGTTTTCTCTGAATTTACCTGACTGCTGGCAAGGACAGTTTGTTTACGACCACTTTGTGTTAGTGTCTGCAGGGTTTGTCAGTACTCATCAAAGCCAAGTTCAATAAAAAAAAAATGGCCTTTGCCTCAGACGTGCATTGGATGGGAGTGTCAGTGTGTGTAAAAAAGTGCCTCTCGGGTTGCTGCTCAGTGCAGCAAGGGTGGGAGGTGTTGGCGCCGTTGCGAGTTTGGAAACAGACTGTTGAGGCGCCTGTCCTTCTCGTGTGTTCACTACACTGAGCCAGTGGGTGGCTGCGGGGGCAGTCTGCTTGGGGGAGCAGACACTCACTGCTCGGGCCTCGGCCTGTGAGGACGAAGCAGAGATGCCACTGTCCTGGGTGCCACCCAGCTCACCCCAGACCGCTGCCAGGTGTTGAGGGCACAGTGGAACAGGAAGTCCCCTCCCCCCCAATTCCTATGTCCTGACCCCCATGTCCCTATTGGGACCACACAGCCCTGCCTCACCTGGATGCACCTGTATCCGTCCATCCCTCTAACAAGGAGCATTGAGCTTTCTATCTCAAATGTAGTTCCAACATTGCTCTTCAGAGAGAGACATGGATCTGTGGTCCCACTTATGTGTTCATTGGTTGCTTCGTGTATGTGCCCTGACGGGATCCAACCTGCAACCTTGGTGTAGTGAGACTAACCAACGGAGATACCTGGCCAGCGCTCCTCTGTCTGGTTCTCTGTCTTTTCACCCCTCCTCACGGGCCCTCACCAGGGCCCCCTTCTGGAGGTTACATCACCTTTCCTCCCTCCACCAGCCTAAGGCACTCTGGACATGGCATCTTTCAGAGCGACCGTCACTGGCTTCCTCCCCGTCTCCTCCTGCAGCTCAGCCGTCAGCCATCGGCTGGCTCCCGCTCTCCCGCTGCCCACTTCTCGCCCCGCATGCACTGCCTGTGGCTCCTTTGAACCCCATGGCTGTCCCCCTCTTTCCACATGCACTCACCCGGTGATCTCAGAACAGCTTCACACATGATAGCAGCCACCCTCCTAAGAAGACTTCCCTGCGCACACGGACTGTGTCCTCTACCCCAGCGGTCGCCAACCTTTCGGACCGCGTGCACCGCCAGTGCTCCGTGGACCACCGTTTGGAGACCACTGCTCTACGCCACTCGGCCAATGCCGCACCCTGCTGTGCCAGGCGGCGCGTCCTGGACGAGGTACCGCAGATGCAGAGATCCGCAGACAAGCCGAGGATCCCATGTGGCACCTGTTTGTAGTGACTAAAGTTTCATTCCAAAACCTCCCTTATTTTTTCTCATGACATGGCATTTTTGAAGAGGGACTCTAACCTTGACCCTGCAGCTCACAGGTTGGCTGTGGCCACTCGGGGGATGGTCCAGCAGGGGTTGTGACCTTTCCACTGATCAGTGACTCGAGTACAGAAAGTGCTGGCCATCTGGCCCCAGCCATGCTGAGCTGGGCCAGGCCTCAGAGCAACGGGCTGATTGCCAGGATAGCTCCCACCTCAGCTTTCCCTCAGGAAGCTGGGATGGGGAGGGGCTTTTTCCAACCACAGGCAGGCGGTTTGCCCCTCCCTGTGTCAGGACTGGACCTCCTGAAGGGCAGGCTTGTTTGCCTTGAGACCTGGGCCCTGGACAGCCTACGCTTTAGCACAGTGTGTCTCCAGGAAAACAACCCACGGCGGCCAGTTCTTGCTTGGCCACGAGCTGAACCCGGCCCTGTGGGGACAGGGGACCCCACAGGCATCATCTCCCTGGAGATCCTGACTCTTCTCACCGTTACTTTCTAACTTTGGTCTCAAAACTGTGGCTCTCCCGTGGACCTCGGAGGCCAATGCGTTCTGGGGTTAGCAGTCAGGCAGCCAACGTGCAGTGGGCTTGAGCAGAGGATGGCAGGGCCCCGGGGGAAGCTTTGTTACTTTACCGATGCCCCGACTAAATATCATTTTTCTAGAAAGGAAGCATGAGCCAAGTCAAAGTTTTGTTTAACAGCAGGGATGCAGAAAAACGACTCGGCTCACATCTGTTTTCCGAGCCCGCAAACCTGCGGGAGCCAGGGCTAAACCCTGCGGTGCGAATGTTCCATGGTGACCTGCTGGGGTTCAGAGGTGGAGAACACGCAGCTGCCTCCGAGGCACCTGGCAGCCGGAGTCAGAGAACCCCACGCTCCTGCCTCCTCCACACTCACTCTCTGGAGAAAGGCCGTGGGGGGCCCGCAAAGTGCCAGGCACGGGGCAGGCACAGACGTGAAAGGCAACAGGTCCTGGGCAAGAGGCCCGGAGAGATGGAAGGAACCAGCGCTGCTTCGGCAGAAAAGCAACCCAAGCACAAGTGTCAGTGAAGGGAAATACGGGTGAAATCAATGTTAACAGTCAATTCCATTTACCCCACCTATTACGGTTTCAACATGTAATCAACCTAAAACATTACTAGATGGTTTGCAGCCTTTTTTTAAAAAACATATTTTATTGATGTTTTACAGAGAGGAAGGGTCATGGATAGAGAGTTAGAAACATTGATGAGAGAGACATCGATCAGCTGCCCCCTGCAGGCCTCCTAGTAGGGATGTGCCTGCAAGCAAGGTACATACCCTTGACCAAAATCGAACCTGGGACCTTTCAGTCCACAGGCCGACGCTCTATCCACTGAGCCAAACCGGTTTCAGCTACAGCCTTTTTTTCTTTCTTTTTTTTTCTTTCTTTTTCTTTTTTTAATATATTTTATTGATGTTTTACAGAGAGGAAGGAAGAGGGACAGAGAGTCAGAAACATCAATGAGAGAGAAACATCTATCAGCTGCCTCTTGCACACCCCGTACTGAGAATGTGCCCGCAACCAAGGTACATGCCCTTGACCAGAACCGAACCTGGGACCTTTCAGTCCACAGGCCCACACTCTATCCACTGAGCCTAACCGGTTTCGGCTGCCGCCTTTTTTCATAGTGAGTCTGGGAAAGCCAGTGTGTATTTCATGCTAAAGACACAGGTCATTTGGGACCAGCCCTGTCCCAGCCCTGGGATGCCACTCGTGTCTCCAGGCCACGGCGGCTCTGCATCCAAAGATGCAGGAAGTTTGCCCAGAGGACAAGTGGGAGCACCTTACGGCCAAAGGCGCTGTGAGGACCTTGAGGAGGGTGTGGACTCTCCCGGGGACACTTCACGGACCTCTGAAGGAAGAGCGTCAGGCAGGCTGAGCCAAGGCTGGTGGCCCAGCAGCAGGCGAAGGTCAGCCTGGCAGAGTAGGGAGGGGTGGGGTGGGTGGGGGGAGGTAGAGGCAGGTTTCTGGTGGCCTGAGGAGGTCCAGGATAACAGGAAAGCAAGGCCGGTGATGCCCAAGGAGTGATCCTTACTCTCCGCCAAGTTCTCTGATATGGGGGTTCTCTCCCAGGCCACCTTCTCCCTCCTTCCAAGAAGAGCTGGGAGCTGGGCAGCACGCAGGCCTTTCCTCACTCCGCTTAGGAATCCGACTGACCTTCCACTGGGCCTTCAGCTGCCCAGCCTGGCTGAGGAGCAGGAGGAGAGCCTCAAGGTGGAGCGGGAGAGAAGTGGCAGGGGAGGGCTTCCAGTGGGGGCCCGCTTAAAGGGCCAGCTTCTAGCCAAAACTGGTTTGGCTCAGCGGATAGAGCATCGTTCTGCAGACTGAAGGGTCCCAGGTTCGATTCTGGTCAAGGGCATCTTGGTTTCGGGCACATCCCCAGTAGGGGGCGTGCAGGAGGCAGCTGATTGATGTCTCTCTCATCGATGTTTAACTCTCTATCCCACTCCCTTCCTCTCTGTAAAAAAACAATAAAATATATATATTTTTAAAAAGCTACCTTCTAGAGTTTATCACACTGTGGTGCCCTCTGACCTTCCCTTTTTGAACATCTGCCAGAAGATTGGTGTCTCCAGAGGCCATGAGGGCTGACCTGGCCTGGGACCCAAGAGGGCAGGGGATGAGGGCTTTGGGGAGGGGCCAAGACAGACCCTGTTCTCGGAGGGCCTAGGCCAGTGGTCGGCAAACTGCGGCTCACGAGCCACATGCGGCTCTTTGGCCCCTGGAGTGTGGCTTTTCCACAAAATACCACGGCCTGGGCGAGTCTGTTTTGAAGAAGTGGCGTTAGAAGAAGTTTAAAAAATGTGGCTCTCCAAAGACATGTCCATCGTTGTGCTGTTGACATTTGGCTCTGTGGACTCATGAGTTTGCCGACCACTGGCCTAGGCTCTCGTCTATTCCAGGAAAGGCTGTGTACCCCTTCCCTGTGGGTGGTAAGTGCATTTCCCTTTTAGGGAGCAGGTCACGCTGGGTGCCTGTATGCAGCCATCGGGAGCCGAGGAACTGAGTTACAGGCACTTACCTGCCTTTTCGAGTTTCCACCGCGGTCCCGCCTCCGCGGTTACCAAGGGCTCTGACAGGCCCTTTGTTCGGCCTCGCTGCCTCGCTGAGCCCGCTCTAAAAGCGGCTGCGTTCTGCCTGACATGAGTCACCGCCTGGTGACTCAGACGCAGGTTCGTCACTCTAAATCCTATCATTATTTCTCCCCCAGCGGAGGGTTTTCAGAGTAAAGGCCGAAAATATCTTCCACTGGCAGCTCCTGGATTTGAGGCAGCTCATTTTGCAGGCACCGTCTTTCTACCGGGAGCCTTTGACTGCTGTCACAGCCCACCAATGTCACGCTGCCTCTGGCGACTGTGAAGACAGTGGGCTGACGCTCACGTGTTTCCCTAATAACTGACTTTCTGTTAAAGAGACGGCGCCTTTCTTTCCCCATCAGCGATTCTGGCGATGCTATCTTTTTTAACACGGTGGAGCCAGCAAGTTTATCTTAAAGGAACGAGAATGTGCTGAAATCTGCTGATGAAAATGCTGAAAGAACGGGGACTGAGCGGGGATTGGGGTGCGTTTAGGTGATGGATGAAGGAGAGGGCGTCTCAGCTGCTCCAGTTGGATCAGTCACTAAGAAACAGGCCATTCCTAACGAAGGCTGTCACAGGCAGGGCTGGCCGAGTGTATTTCCGACAGTTCCAATTCACAGGAAGGCGGTCCCTGTTCTACGTCCTGGTAAATATGTAGAAATAATCGCTTTCAGACCCCCGCCCATGACCTGGCTCCAGGTGCTTGACACCCCTCCCTACCTTAACTAAATGTTCTCCCCAGCTGATGAAAAACTGAGTCCTGGAATGTACACGATGTTCCAAAAACTGTACAACACTTGCCCTGGCTGTGGTTAGAGCAGTGGTTTTCAACCTTTCTCATGCCGCGACCCTTTAATACAGCTCCTCATGTGGTGGTGACCCCCAACCATACTTCATAACTGTAATTTTGCTATTGTTATGTAAATACCTGTGTTTTCCGATGGTCTTAGGCGACCTCTGTGAAAGTGTCGTTCGACCCCCAAAGGGTCGCGACCCACAGGTTGAGAACCACTGGGTTAGAGCATCAGCCTGCAGACTGAAAGGCCCTGAGTTCAATTCCAGTCAAGGGCACATACCCCAGTGTGGGCTCCATCCCCAGGAGGGGGCAGCCAATGGATGATTACCTCTCATCACTGAAGTGTCTATCTCTCTCCCCCTCTCACTTCCAATGAAATTAATCTATTTTTAAAAAAAGTCAATACAGTGCTCTGACTATAATATAAGGAGAAATACATGGATAATAACATCAACTGAGTTTTGACGAGCACATGCCTGGGCACGGGGCTGTGTTGGGCTGACTCGCAGAGTCGCTGGCAGGGAGAAAAGCCAGGGTCCGCTCAGACCCCGTCAGGCAGGCGTTGCCATTGGAGATGTGACTTTATGAAAGGCTGAACAGCGCCAGGTAAAGATCAGAGCAAACCAGAGTATGATCTCCTGTCAATGTGCACGCTTTGAACTCCTGGAACATTATAGGAAAGCCATGCAAGAATGTCTCTGTGCTGCTATTAGTCAGCTCGGGCGGCCGTGACCAATTCCACAGACAGGGCACTTCCACCTCCGCATTTTCTGCTCAGTTACAGAGGCTGGGGTCCGAGACCGGGTGCCGGCATGGCTGACAGCTTCTGTTGAGCGCTCACTTCCTAGTCCGTGTCCTCACTCTGGTGCCTCCTCATATAAGGACGTTAATCCCATCGGATGAAGGCCTCGCCCTTAACCCCATTTAACCGTAATTGCTTCCTTGGTCCAAATGCTGCCACACCAGAGGGGGGTGGGGTGGGGGGGACATGTGCCAGGGAGGTCGGGGAAGGTCAATGGGGGTGGGAATGAGACATATTTGCAATACTTTAAACATGAAAAAAAAATTTTTTTAAATCCTGCCACACTGGGGGTTAGGGCTTTAACATGTGAATTTGGTGGATTTCGGTGGGGGGGAGGGATGCCGAACACAATTCAGTCCACAGCAGTGGTTTGGTGTAAAACACCTTAAGTTCTGCCAAAACCGATTTGGCTCAGTAGATAGAGCTTTGGTCTTCGGGCTGAAGGGTCCTGGATTCGATTCCTGTCAAGGGCATGTACTTTGGTTGCAGGCACATTCCCAGTAGGAGGCAGCCGATCGATGATGTTTCTCTCTCATTGATGTTTCTAGCTCTCCCTTCCTCTCTGTAAAAAATCAATAAAATATATATTTTTAAAAAATAAAATAAAAATAAAAAATGAATAAAAAATATTTTTTAAAAAACAGAAAACACCTTAAATTCTAGGTTGGGCTCATCATTAACAGGTTTTTACCCCTTGAACGAATGCCAGTTCTTTTTGTGAGAATCATCCCCATCCTTTGCTGATGGGAAGCCTGGCTCACCCAGAACACAAGCCACTAGCGAACCTTAACCCTGGGACCATCAAAAGCAGAACCCCGAATCACCCCGAGCTGTGGTCAACCAGCTGAGGGCCGCTGTCCATGGGAGGTCGCAGGAGGCCCTTTGTGAGGAGGCATGTGCTGGAGAGGATCAGCTACAAATAGTTCCCTTTATGTTTGTCCTGGAGAATCACAGCGTCTCCTCAGTTGGTGAGGTCTTTGGGAAGATTCTCAGCTACGACATCTTCAAACATCGTTTCAACCCCATTCTCTTTCCTCTCCACCTGGGCCTCTAACTCCACATGCATTTGAACCTCCATTATGTTCCAAGTGTTGTTTTTGCTCTCTCTATGATTTTTTAAAATTCATTTTCTCTGTGGTTTGCTATTTCCTATTCATCACTCTTCCAGTCCACTCATTCTGTCTGTGTTCAATCTCCCATCATACCCACCGCTGACTGGTTCATGTCAGATGTGTTTTTCTCCAAAGTCTCAGAGCTGGTAGGCAGTTGCCTGGCACAGCTTTATGTAAGTGCCATTCGACAGGACGCACCCACATTCTTGGAAATGTGCCCGCCCGTTAATCCCCAAATCCCAGTGCTAGAAACCTGACCGTGGGAGGTAATTATGCAAGTGTGTGGGCCGTGGGCCAGCACACTCCCAGAGCCGTTCACAACGCAGGAGAGAGAATCTCCCGCAGAGCCAATGGCCATCAGAGCTCTGCCAGGTGTTCCTTCAAGTTCAACAACACAGCGCTTGCCCCAGCGCTGGGACAGAGCACTGTTACTGACTGAGGTTTGGAGGCCGTATTGTTAAAAAAATGTCTGTGAACATTGGAGACCGATTCGCTTGACAGCCTCCAGCTACAAGGGTGAGAGTGGGCGGAGCTGGGCGGAGGAGCCTCTTAGCTCTCCTTTCACTTGAACCCTGATCCCCACCCCCACCCACCAGTCCCGCCTCAGCCAGTGGCGGTTAAATGAGACTCTATTGTAGTGAAACATCCATGAACTGAAATAATCCACTTTTTAAAAAAATTTTTATTAATGTATTACATATATATATATATATATATATATATATACATATCTTGCCATTACACCCCCCACACATACTCCCATGCATACTCTATCCCCCCAGTGTCTTGTGTCCATTGGTTATGCTTATATGCATGCATACTAGTCCTTTGATTGATCTCTTATCTCGCCCACCTCTCCCTAACCTTCCCGCTATACTTTGACAATCTGTTTGATGCTTTACTGCCTCTGCATCTATCTTTTCGTTCATCAGTTTATAATGTTCTTTATTATCCATAAGTGAGGGAGATCATGTGGTGTTTTTCTTTCACTGACGGGCTTGTTTCACTTAACATAATGCTCTCCAGTTCATCCGGGTTGCTGCAAATGGTAAGAATTTCTTCTTTTTTTTTTTTATGGCAGCATAGAATTCCATTGTGTAGATGTACTATGGTTTTCTGATCCATTCATCTGCTGACGGGCACCTAGGCTGTTTCCAAATTGTAACAATTGTAAATTGTGCTGCTATGAACATAGGGTGCATAAATCCTTTCTGATTGGTGTTTCTAGTTTCTTGGGATATATTCCTAGGAGTGGGATTGCTGGGTCAAATGGGAGTCCCATTTTTAGTTTTGTGAGGAGACTCTATACTGTTCTCCACAGTGGCTGCACCAGTCTGCATTCCCACCAACAGTGCACGGGGGTTCCTTTTTCTCCGCATCCTCGCCAGCACTTGTCATTTGTTGATTTGTTGATGACTGCCATTCTGACAGGTGTGAGATGGCATCGCATGGTCATTTTGATTTGCATCTCTCGGATAATTAGATAATCCACTCTTTAAGTTTTCATTTATTTTAGAGATAGAAAAACATCAGTGATGAGAGAGAATCATTGATCTGCAGCCTCCTGCACATCCCCTATTGGGGATTGGAGCCCACAATCCACCTATGTGCCCTGACAGGAAATTGAGTGATGACCTCCTGGTTCATAAGTCAATGCTCAACCACTGAGCCACACCGGGGGGGGGGGGGCTTCAGAAATAATTTTAAAGAAAAAAATGAACTTAAAAAATTAGTAAATTTTAATAGAAAATACGCTGGCCACCCTTTATACTCCTAGGGCTGACTCAGGCATCCCAGACGGGTTGACCTTCCATTTTGAACAGCTCTTCCCAGGGCCCCTTCTAGTAGCTGGATGGGAAGGTGCTTGGTTCAGGAATCAATTAATAAAGCTAATTAGGTCTTCACATTTACTCGGTTGAATTTTGTTTTTTAACAAGCTTGCCCCAACTGGTAGAGCAGGTTTATGACTTTATTTGAGCCAAACTGACAACAATTGCTGGAAAGCAAAATCCTAACGACTGAGAAGATGCTCTGGAAAAGGGCAGCTTTCCAGCTTATTTGATGCATTAGAATCAAATGAGCCAAAATCGGTTTGGCTCAGTGGATAGAGCATCGGCCTGCGGACTGAAAGGTCCCGGGTTCGATTCGGGTCAAGGGCATGTACCTTGGTTGCAGGCACATCCCCAGTAGGGGGCGTGCAGGAGGCAGCTGATTGATGTTTCTCATCGAAGTTTCTAACTCTCTATCCCTCTCCCTTCCTCTCTGTAAAAAATCAATAAAATATATCATATATATATATATATATATATATATATATATATATATATGGAATCAAATGAGACCTAAGAAGGCTCACATGAATCCATTGGTGGTAAAGTGGCAAGATGGGAGGAAGCAAAGCAGGGAACTCCCTGGGATTGGATAGAGTGAAATTAGAAAAAAAAAAAAAAAGAGTGAAATTAGGAGACACATGCCCTAACCGGTTTGGCTCAGTGGATAGAGCATCAGCCTGTGGACTGAAAGGTCAAGGGCATGTACCTTGGTTGCGTGCACATTCCCAGTGGGAGGTGTGCAGGAGGCAGCTAGTCGATGTTTCTAACTCTCACTCCCTTTCCCTTCCTCTTTGTAAAAAAATTCTATATATAAATTAGAAGACGTTTCTTTTACAGGGGTGGGTATGTGATATCAGTTAGACTTGAGCAGAGCAGGGACGATGGACGGGCTGGGTACAGAAGGGCACTGGAGCGGACAGCCTGTGTGCCTAAGGACAGTTAGGGTGGGACCTCACCCCCAGGGTGACCTTCCCTCCCTAGCATATCACTGGTCATGTGGCTTGGAACCCCCACCTCCCCTCCCTAGAGCTAACCTCTAGGTCTCAGCTGTATTTCAGCTCCAGACCCAAATAGCAGCCAAACCAGACAAGGAATGAATGCCATGGCTGCCCTCAGGGCCAGCTGCATTAGGTAATGACCCTGCCCAGGTGCCGGCCAATCAATCAGTGGCCACACCTGAAAGCTGCTGAATGTTCTATTGAGATCCTCCCCTAAAAGCTCCCCTGAAGGGCACCCTGGCCTCTCCCCTTCACTGCCCACCCTATCCCCCCAGGCGCCTCAGCTTTACCTTCCCCACTGCAAGCTCCAAGGGCCTTCCTTTGCCTCTAGGACAGTGGTTCTCAACCTTCCTAAGGCCGTGACCCTTTAATACAGCTCCTCATGTGGTGGTGACCCCCAACCGTAAAATTATTTTTGTTGCTACTTCATAACTATAATTTTGCAACTGTTAAGAATCGTATCTGTGTTTTCCAATGGTCTTAGGCGACCCCTGTGAAAGTGTTGTTTGACCCCCAAAAGGGTCGTGACCCACAGATTGAGAACCGCTGCTCTAGGACTTGTTTCCCAAGCCCACCTCTTCTACGAATTACTTCTACCTCTGTAATTTTTCCTTTCTTTCTTCCTTTCTCTTTCTTTCTTTCTTTCTTTCTTTCTTTCTTTCTTTCTTTCTTCCTTCCTTCCTTCCTTCCTTCCTTCCTTCCTTCCTTCCTTCCTTTCTTTCTTTCTTTCTTTCTTTCTTTCTTTCTTTCTTTCTTTCTTTCTTTCTTTCTTTTTACAGAGAGGAAAGGAGAGAGAGAGTTAAAAACATCAATGAGAGAGAAACATCGATCAGCTGCCTCTTAACACACATCCTAGGGGGGGATGTGCCCGCAACCAAGGTACATGCCCTTGACCGGGATCGAACCTGGGACTTTTCAGTCTGCACGCTGACGCTCTATCCACTGAGCCAAACCAGTTTCAGCTAATTTTCCAAATCAATGCTCTCTTATAGTTTGGGTCTTGGCTCTGAAGTCTTTCCTAGTCATAACTCTAGTACAAGGTTGCTGAACCCAGGTCCCGTCTACATCACAGGTCTAACAGCCAGTGCCCTTCCAGCCGCCTACAATAATAAAAGTTAACAATAAATATTTACTGCACGTAGAGATGATATTTGGGCAAGAAAATAACAATGACAGGTACCTCATTGGTCTGGTGCTCTGGTGTCTGGGGTACATTGTGCCCTGAGGGGTCTGGTAAAAAAGGAGATTATTCTGACATTCCAAAGATAGGATATCTTGGATGCAAATAAATAATAGACTGTCTCACTTAAGATCAAGATTGACTTTGCCCAGCCAGCCTGGCTTGGTGGTTGAGTGTTGAGCTATGAACCAGGAAGTCACGGTTCAATTCCCGGTTAAGGCACATGCTGGCTCCATCCCCAGTGTGGGGGCTGAGGGAGGCAGCCAATCGATGATTCTCTCTCATCATTGATGTTTCTCTCTCTCCCTCTCTGAAATCAATTTTAAAAAATGTACTTTTTAAAAAGATAAAGATTGACCTTTGTCAAGGAAGCTACAGGCCTACGCTGTAACTATCACCATGATTTGCTTTTAGTTAAGAATTTGGTGCTAGCCAAAACCCATTTGGCCCAGTGGATAGAGCGTCAGCCTTCAGACTGAAAGGTCCCAAGTTTGATTCCAGTCAAGGGCACATATCTTGGTTGCGGGCACATCCCCAGTAGGAGGTGTGCAGGAGGCAGCTGATCAGTGTTTCTCTCTCATCGATGTTTCTGATTCTCTCTTCCTCTCTGTAAAAGAATCAATAAAATATATATATTTTTAAAAGAATTTTGTGTTAGATCACTCCTTGTTGTTACTTTCAGTCTCTCTTTTTATTTTACTTTACTTTATTTTGTTTTATTTATTTTCAGGGTCTGAGTTTGTAAGGCCTGCCATGCTGGCCTCTCCTGAACTTGTCAGGGTTAGTATGTGTCTCCTTTTTCAACTGAAATGTTGCAGGACAAAGGGGTCCCTTTGCCGGTGTGAACTGAAATGTTGCAGGACAGAAGGGTCCCTTTGCCGGTGTGCATCAAAGCCCAGTTAGACACAAACAGGAGCTTGCAGCAAAGGAAGCAAGAGTTTATCTTTAGGAAGTGGTCCAGCCAGAGAAACACAGGTGAGCCATGGCTCAAAGACCTGGCTGCCAGGTGTCACCCAGGGGACGAGTTCTGCAGAGGGAAAATCGTGAATTATGGCGACTGGGGAGTTAGGGATGTGGTAGGGTCATGGTCTCCGCTGATTGGTCGGTGCCAGGGTGTACTGATCAGTGCATCTGGTCCTGATGTCAGCCAGGGTGTTGCTTCCTCTGGTTCCCCAGTTCTGGGCCTGCAGCTGAAACACCCCTGAGGCCTAAATGTTATCTCCAGGTTGAGATAACAATGACCGGTTCCTCCTTGGTCTGTGTTCTGGTGGTCTGGGGGTACATGGTGCCCTGAAGGATCTTTTTTTTAAAAAAAAAAAAAGGAGATTATTTATTATCTTGGATGCAAATAAATAGGCACCCAAGGCTTTGTTCCTAAGGTTATTTGAAGCTGGTCAGAACTTCCTTGTGCTGCACTGGCTGGTGTGGCTGAGGGTTGGCCCAGAGGTCACCCTTTGGGTTCCTGGTCTCTTTTTTTAAAATATATTTTTATTGATTTCAGAGAGGAAGGGAGAGGAGGAGAAAGAGAAACATCAATGATGAGAGTCCTGGTCTTATGGCTGGATCCCGATCAATATTTTGCTCTCACATCTCCCTGTCTCTCCCACTGCTGTCCACTCTCTCTAAAAATAATAAAAATATGTTTATTTAAAAAAGAATCTTTGGGTGGTGGGCACACAGTGTAATATACAGATCTTGTAACATAGAAACCCAAACTGAAACCTGTATGTTCATGTTGACGAATGTCAGCCTATAAGTATTCTCTCTTTACCGCGACCACCAGGGCTAGAGAGCAGACAGAGTCCCTGAGTAGGGAGGGCTGGGGGTGGAGAAAAAGAAAGAGACAGACAGACACAGAGACAGTGGGAAAGCTGGGACTGGGTGACATGACTGGGGGCGAGGGGTGGGGGGAGACATAGCCCTCTGATGGAGGGATAGTGACCCAGAGCTGGTGCAGCACGTTTATTACATACACAGCATGACTCCAGGAAGTGTTACTAGAGTTTAAAACAGGAAATTATGTGAAATCATGGTTAAGGATCAAGCTGCAGTTCTTCATTGTGTGGCTTCTTTGTAATCGTCACTCCTGGCTGAGCCCGGATAATTGCGGCCGTTCCCTGCACCTGGATGAACGTAGATAATGAAACCCACCCCCGGCACCTGAGCTAAGGGTCAGGCTGACACATACCTGCCTCTGGCCCAGAATGTTTCCAGGCTGTGGTTCTACCAGTGTCACTGGACAATCAGCTCATGTGCCTTCCCAGGCACTCTCTACATCACCCCAATTCATTTAATAAATAATAATAATAATAAAGAAAACACTTCATTGTCATGAGGCCGGGCTTAATATTAAGGGAGTGGATGTGCACAGGAGGAGGCAGGTGAGTCAGGTGCTGGATGAGGCCGGGGTGAATCAAAAGAAAAGGAGAAACGATATATTAAAGAAATGACCTTTCTATGTGGTTACAAAGGGACTCAGTGTGTTGCTGTGAGAAATGAGACTAGCACATAGTAAGTGCTCAATAAACGTTAGCTATTGCTAATCAACAATTATTAACTCCCTTTTCAAAACTGAATAGCTGCCAGGGCTGGTCTGGCTCAATGGATAGAGCATCGGCCTGCGGACTGAAAGGTCCCAGGTTCGATCTTGGTCAAGGGCATGCATCTTGGTTGCGGGCACATCCCCAGTTGGGCGCGTGCAGGAGGCAGCTGATCAGTGTCTCTCTCATCGATGTTTCTAGCTCTCTATCCCTCTCCCTTCCTCTCTGTAAGAAATCAATAAAAAATATTAAAAAAACAAAACTGAACAGCTATGGGACTGTCCTTCTTCCTCGTCATCCCAGCACTTGCCAGTCACTGCCTCCTCCTGCTTACCAGGCTAGAGGTCTAAACATGTTGCCTTGAGTCCCCATGAGGGACCCAAATCACCACGTCTGATGGTCTGAAATGGGGGGTGGGGAGGTGGGGTGGGCAGGGGCAGCCTCCGGTTGTGACCAGAATGACAGTGGGGAGGTGAAGGGCAGAGGGGGAAATGCGGGGCTGAGTCCCCACCCCATGGAAGACCGCTTTTGAAAGAGGAGGCAGCCGAAACCAGTTTGGCTCAGTGGATAGAGCGTCAGGCTGCGGACTGAAAGGTTCCATGTTCAATTCCGGTCAAGGGCATGTACCTTGGTGGCGGGCACATCCCCAGTAGGGGGCATGCAAGAGGCAGCTGATCGATGTCTCTCATTGATGTTTCTAACTCTCCCTCTCCCTTCCTCTCTGTAAGAAATCAATAAAATATATTTAAAAGATAAAAAAAGAGGAGACAGACCAAAAAACAAAACAGCAAAGAAATAAATTATTTTTTTAAAAATATATTTTATTGATTTTTTTACAGAGAGGATGGCAGAGGGATAGAAAGTCAGAAACATCGATGAGAGAGAGAGAGAGACATCGATCAGCTGCCTCCTGCACGCCCCACACTGGAGATGTGCCCGCAACCAAGGTACATGCCCTTGACCGGAATCGAACCTGGGACCCCTCAGTCCGCAGGTCGACGCTCTATCCACTGAGCCAAACCGGTTTTGGCTAAATTATTTTTTTTAAAGAAAGAAAGAGGAGCCAGGGCATGGGTGGTGGGTGGGGTGGGCACTGGCCACACGGTCCAGCCAGGACACCCTGAGGCAGGGAGCCTCTGGCATGGCCAAGTGTCTCCTGCCCTGGCCAGCTGCTAGTCCCCGGGGCCAGCGCGCCCCGGCGGGGGAGGGGGCCTGGGCCTGGGACCTCGGTTCCAGGGCGGGTGTGCAGCTCCCGGGTCCTCTCGCGGGTTGGCGAGGTGGTAGCAGGTGTGGATGGGACGCGGGTTCCTGGCTCCTCCGGGAGGCTCGGCGGGACTGTCGTCGCCGCTGCCGGAGCGGGAGCCTGGCTCTGCCGGTGCCGCGGGGCAGTCCGGCCGCTTCCAGCCCCGCCGCCCGCCTCCGCGGCCCCCCGGCCCGCACCCCCCTTGCCCGCGCCCTCCCTGCCCGCGCCCTCGCCAGTGGAGCTGCGCCCGCCGCGCGGGGCCGGAGGCTGGGGGCGGGGCGCGGGCCGGCGGTCGGGATGAATGAGTCCAGGAATGAATGAATGAATGGATGGAAGGCTCGAATGAATGGGCGCCGCGACAGTGCCCTTCCTGGTCCGATTCAAAGGGCAAACCCAGCATTTTGGGGGGGATTTAGGGGGTAGTGGCCCCCCGTCTACGAGGCAGGAGCGCAGGGTGACATTGGAAACAGGGAATGGCTGGGGGCAGCGTGAGAGCGCCGTTTCGATTTTTTCCCCTGGTCCCGGGGGCGGGGCGGGGCCGGAGGGACGCGAGGGGGCGGGGCGTGCTCCTGGCCACGCCCCCCGCGCCGCCCCGGCGCAGCGCCGGCCCCGCGGCTCCCCGGCCGCGCTGAGGTCACAGGCAGGCGGCCTGGCGCGCGAGCCGAAAGCCTGCGCCGAGCGGGGCCGCAGCGCAGCCCGCGCCGAGCCCGAGGGCAGCCCGCGCCCCGCGAGCAGCGAGAGGCGGCCGCGCACGGCCCCGCGCCCCCGCGCAGGCCGGCATGGAGGAGGAGGAGTGCCGGGTGCTCTCCATCCAGAGCCACGTCGTCCGCGGCTACGTGGGCAACCGCGCGGCCACGTTCCCGCTGCAGGTACCGCTTACGTAACGCGCCGGGGCCCGCGGGCCGCCGCGCGGACCGAGGCGGGGGTGCGGGGGGCCCCGCGTGACCTTGGCCGGCCGGCCCCCCGTCTGGCCGGGAGCACCCCCACCGGGCGGGTTCCTGCGGGGGAGAGCGCGCTGGCTGCGGGGCGCCGGGTGCGGTGGAAGCCTCCGCGCCCCCCGCGGCTCCCGCCCCTTCCCGCTGCCCGAGCCCCGCAGCCGGGTTCGCGGTGGGTGGGCGAGGGGGTGCCGCGCCGTGGCCCCGACCCTGGTGCCCCCGAGCGGAGGAGGCGGTGGGCAGGTGTTCGCCGCGCTCACCTGCCGGGCGCCGCGTTCTGCCCTTGCCCGCTGGGGTCAGGGGGCCGGGTCAGAGGAGGAGGAGGAGGAGGAGGAGGAGGAGGAAAGTCACAGTGAGGCCCCGCCAGCTGGGATGCCCCATGGGGGCCCCCCACTCTGCCGCTGACCCTTCCGGGCGGTTGTCGCTGGAGGGAGACGGGTCAGAGAAGGTCTCCCTGCTGCCGGTGCTGGCTCGGAAGAGCCCACAGAACCTTTAGAGCAGCGGTTCTCAACCTGTGGGTCGCGACCCCCCTGGGAATCGAACGGCCCTTTCACAGGGGTCGCCTAAGACCATCGGAAAACACCTATTTCCCATGGTCTTAGGAACCCACACACCGCTCCTCGGTGTAGCAAAGTGTAGCCATGTCGTTTACTGTTGTCCTAGGAAGACTGTTGCCCATGCTACACCACGATTCAAGACGAAATTTCATTTATTTGTCATTAGAAATAAATATTTCACCATATATAATTACGTATTGTTTTTGTTATTAATTCCTGTGCTTTCATTATGTTCCATTTGTAACAACGAAAATACATCCTGCCTATCAGATATTTCCATGACAGTTCATGACAGCAGCAAAATGACAGTGATGAAACAGCAACAGAAATCATTTTATGGTTGGAGGCACCACCCCATGAGGAGCTGTCTTAAAGGGTCATGGCCTTAGGAAGGTTGAGAACCACTGCTTTAGACGCTGCTCTTTTCCACGTTCCAGTCTCTCCACCTGGCCCTCCCCCTGGGCTGTCCTCCTGCCCTCCCAGCCTGCTCTTGCTGAGGGGCTCACCAGTGCCCGTGGCTCACTGGGCATTCCCTGCTTCCTATCGCAGCCCTGGGAGGGGCAGGAGGAGGCCTGGGGGCAGGGAGGTGGGCTGCTGGACCATAGGCAACACTGCCGGGCTGGGCACCTGGCCTGTGGCCAAGCAGGAGCACCGGGCACCTTGGCAAGTGGTGACTCCCGGACTGCCTTCCTTTGGCGTGCTGTTTGAGCAAGGAACAGGTGGGGCAGGCTCCACAGGACACAGAGGGCCACGGGCAGGGGCGCAGGCTGGCCAGAAAGACCGCAGGAAGGGCCAGAGCTTCCGAGTGGAAGGCGGCTGACCGAGGCGGCCGTACCCCAAGCCTGAAGAGGAAGTGGTGGAGCGAAAACCTGAAGGCGGAGAGGTACAAAGGTTCAGGTTCAGAGTGCGCAGCCCGCCCTGATTGCGTGAGCAGCTCCACAGGTCTGGTCCGCCTCCCTCCTGTTCCGGCCGGCAGAGGGCAGATGGTGGGGTAGCCACCCTGCAAACTTGGGGTGTCCCACAGTCCCCCCTCCTGGTCACTGCTCGGGAATGCCTCCTCACTCCTAGCATGTGGGGGGGTGGGAGTGGAGACTTGGCAGGTAGGTGGGAGTCTGAGTAGGGCCACTGGGGTGGGACTGTTGGTGGTGGTGGGGAACCGGGGGGGGGGTGGTGGTGAAGGGGTGAGGATGGTGAAGCTGCAGGGTCCCTGGGGCAGAGCAGGAGCGGCACAGGGAGGTGGCAGCAGGAGGGCTTTGAGGGCAGTTCTGCTCGCTGCCCAGGCAGCTCCAGCTCCAGCCTGGCCTTGGCCCAGAGCCATGGGAACCAGCCTTGGCGGAAAGTGTGCTGTGAGTCCCTGCCACAGGGCACTGCTCACAGGGTCCTGCAGTGAGCGATGTCCCTGTTCTTGCACTGCCAGGCACAGGCCTTCAGCTTCCACACCAAAACCACCCTTTTCCAGTCATTCAAGGAAGGCTGGGGACGTGCCCCTTAAAGACAGAGCTGTGGTGGTGTTGTTTTTTCCATATTTTATTGATTTTTTTTTAACAGAGAGGAAGGGAGAGGGATAGAGAGTTAGAAACATCCATGAGAGAGAGACATCGATCAGCCGCCTCCTGCACGCCCCACACTGGGCATGTGCCCGAAACCAAGGTACATACATGCCCTTGACCGGAATGGAACCTGGGACCCTTCAGTCCACAGACCGACGCTCTATCCACTGAGCCAAACCAGTCTCGGCCAGAGCTGTGGTTTTTAACCTGGGGTTTCCCCAGGGCCCAGCATCTTTACTTATGGGCACGTGTGCTGGGGTTTGTGGGACATAGGCTGGGGGGCAAGAGTCATGTCATTTCCTTCTTCCTGTCATGGGTGGGGGTTGCTAACACATTCCCAGCCCTGCACTTCCTCCCCTTAAGGTTTCTGGGGCTTAGGGGGAGCATGGCAGGATGGGGGTCATGGAAAGCAGGGACCATTAGGTTGGTGACCTTGAAGAGGCCACCTTCTCCACTGAGCCCTCTGGTGTTCAGTTGCCTGGTGTACGAATGGGCCCGATGCTGCTTCACGGGGCATTTTAGGCTCACGGGAGAGGGGGAGGGTGCTCATTTCTGGGAGGCGCCCCCTGTGGAATGAGGTGGGCCAGCAGCGCCTGGGGGTGTTCTATCCACCTCCCCCCAGGCATGCCTGAGGCACCCTCAGGAGGCCAGGATTACTGTCGGGAGTGGATGTGGGTTGGGGCCCTACTTCCTTGTGTCTTTGCCTCAATTACTTCCTCTTCCTGATGACAGAAATAAGATGGTTTGGAGGGAAGGAAGGAGGAGAGAGCTGAGGAGAAGGAGAGAGCCAGGGTAGGTCTCACAATATGTTTCCTTGTTTCTCAGTGGATTAGAGGACCAGCCCACACACCAAAGGGTCCGTCGCAGGTGTGATTCCTAGTCAAAGGCACATACCTGGATCTCAGGTTCCATCCCAGCCCTGTGCGGGAGGCAACCACACATCGGTGTTTCTTCATCTCTCACACATCAGTGTTTCTTCATCTCTTCCTCTCTCTCTTCCTCCCTCCCTTCCTTCTACTCTCTCTAAAAAAAAAAAAGATCAGTGGAAAAAAATATCTTCAACTGAGGATTAACTACAGCAAAAACTAAATGAAAAATAAAGAACCTGTTCCCGGCAAGGCTGGAACTCAAACAGAACCGCGTTAGTCAGTTCAAGTGGCCGTAACAGAGGCCACAGACAGGGGGGCTCAGACCCAGATGTCTGTTCTTTCCCAGTCCTGGAGGCTGGAAGTCTGAGATCAAAGTGTGGGAAGGGCTGGTTTCTCCCAAGGCCTCTCTCCTTGGCGTGTGCAGGGGGCCTTCTTCCTCTGTCCTCACGTGGTTGTCCCTGAGTGTGTCTGTGTCCTAATCTCTTCCTCTCATGAGCACATCAATCATGCTGGAGCACGGCCCATCCTAGTGGCTTTGCTTAACCTCAGTCACCTCTGTAATGGCTCCATCTACACTAATAAAAGAGTAAGATGCAAATGGACTGTACCTTCGTGATACCCACCAGCCAATCAGGAGTGAGTATGCAAATTAACCCAACAAAGCTGGCAGATTAATTTGCATGTGCAGGTGCTGAGCAGCTGGAGTGGGGCAGTCCATATTGTCCCAGCTGCTCTGGGCCTCTAGGCAGCGTGGGAAGGCAGAAAGGTGGCACCGGCCCGAGTGAAGGTGGTGCCAGCAGCCAGGGGAAGGAAGGCCCATTCTTACACCAATCTTCATGCATCGGGCCTCTAGTCTCCAAATAATGTTCCATTCTGAGATGCCTGGGGTCAGGGCTTCCACATATGGATTTTGGGGGACACAGTTAAGACCATGACAAGAACAGTTTCCAGAAATATCGTCACTCATTGGGCTCCTTCTGCACTTGCCCACTTAGTGCTTTGAGCAGAGCCTGTGCAGGCATCAAGCTCCTGGAGCCGGAAGTACTGGGAAGGGTCTGGAAGCCGTTATTTCGACAGATTTACCAGGAAGTAGAAAGAACAGGTATCGCCTTCTCTAAACACTATTTCTTTCGTTGGAACCGCTGGAAATAAATGTGGCCAGCCCCATGGCAGACTGCGGTTAGGAGCTGACTGTGCTCCCTTGGTTACTGACCAAGTTGGAGCAGCTTAGACACCCTTTCCTTTTTCCGAGAGAACAGTCCTCGTGGTGATTAGGGCGCCACCTGGCTGGAGCTCAGCCCAGGTGCTCCTGGGCCGGAGGTGAGCCTGGTGCTGTTGTGCCGGTGGGATGTCTGTGCATCTTCGGGGC
>PVJN01015356.1:0-44517 GCA_004026805.1 Lasiurus borealis | reverse complement strand
CCTGGGATGGGCCACTTTGAGTGACTCTAACTAGATCCTGAGCAGTCTACCAGTCCTAAAGTGGCTCTGAATCCCAGTAGCATAAAAGCTTCTAGTGTCATTTCTCTCTTCCACAGCCAAGCATACTCTAGACACCCCATTACTGATGGGAACACAGTAGGAGTAAAAACATTTCCAGGCATCTTCCCCCAAGAGGTGCTCTCTAGATCTCGCTATTTCAAACGGAGCGCAAGCCCAGAAATATAATAATTTGCAGGCTAATGCAATGGGCCAAGAGCGTTTTTAGGATTTACATGAGTATAATTGATATTTCTGCCCACATGTGTCTAGCAGAGTAGACTGCTAAAAGCCATTAAATAATGGCAAGAACAGGATTGGGGAGGTAATACGAGAGAGCCTGGATTAGAAAAACTTCAAAATATTTCCAAAGACGTCTCCGGGGACGATCGACTTCAGTAGATTCTGCAGGAAACACCCTCCCGCGGACACCTGTGAAATGTGGAGGCTAATGGGGGCTTCTGAAGCTGATTGTGGAGGACATCGGGGGTTGCTGATTTTCCTCTACTGAATTCCGTCGCCTTCGCTGCCTTGATTTCATCGGGGCTGTTAGTGTATCGGATGTAGAGAGTATTAAATGAAAGCGTGCCTTTGTGTGGAAGTCATTACAGTGGACACCTGTTCACTGTTGAGTTTAATTGGACTACAGCTGGCACTGATTGTGCGTGAAGGGGGGCTGCTCCTCTCGCCTGAGGAGAAGCTCGCTGTCAGTGGTAACAGTCGGGAAGTCGGTGCTACGAAGTTCAGCCCCACGTTGCGCAGTCAAGTACTCTCCATCCTGTATGCCTAGTTGCCTCCAAGGTGCACGACAGTAAATTCAGCCAGACGAGGGGGGAAAGATGTCTGCATCTTTGATCTACTTTATTAAAGGAGCTCAGTTCCATACATGGAAGCTCGAAGAAATACAGGGGAGGTGATTGATATAAATGTAGCCTAATTATTTACAAAAGACATTGCAGATTTGCTCAGTGATAGTTCTAGCAGTATTAGCTGTTTCACCTATGTCCAGAGATGAGAAGCATTTATACACGTGTATAAATAGGAAGCCAATCATGTAGCTCAGGGGTTGGCAGATAGTGGCAAATCATTCCTGATTGAAGCACAGAAAAAAAACTATGCCTGTAAACTTATTTATAATTACTAGAGGCCCGGTGCATGAAATTTGTGCACGAGGGTGTGTGTCCCTCAGCCCAGCTTGCACCCTCTCCAATCTGGGACTCCTTGAGGGATGTCCGACTAAATGGGCAGTTGGACATCGCTTCACAATCAAGGACTGCTGGCTCCCAACTGCTCGCCTGCCTGCCTTCCTGATCATACCCTAACCACTTCTGCTGGCCAACCTGATCACCCCCTAACCACTCCCCTGCCAGCCTGATTGATGCCTAACTGCTCCCCTGACAGCCACTTTGCCCCTAACTACTCTCCCTTGCAGAGCTGGTCACCCCTAACTGCCCTCCCTGCAGGCTTGATTGCCCCCAATTGCCCTCCCTTGAAGGCCTGATCCTTCCCGACTGCACTCCCCTGCTGGCCTGATTGCCCACATCTTCCCTCCCTTGAAGACCTGGTCCCTTCCAACTGCCCTTCCCTACTGGCCATCTTGTGGTGGCCATCTTTTATCCACGTGGAAGCAGTCATCTTGTGTATTGAAATTATCATCAATTTGCATATTATTCTTTGATTAGATAGGATAGAGACTTGGTACATGGGTGAAAGCCAGCTGGTTTGCCATGAAGGATGTCCTGGATCAGGGTGGGGGTTCCCTTGGGGCATGGGGCAGCCTGAGTGAGGGGCCAGTGGTGGTGTGCAGGCTGGCCACACCCCCAGTGACCCAAGCAGAGGCCCTGGTATCTGGGATTTATTTATCTTCTATAATTGAAACCTTATAGCCTTAAGCAGAGGCCAAGGCAAGGCCAGGGCTGCAGAAACTTGGCTTCCTCCATTGCCGGGGGCAACCCAAGCCTCCTGCTCTTTCTGTAACTGCAACCATCTTGATTGGGTTAATTTGCATGCTCACTTCTGATTGGCTGGTGGGTGTGGCTTGTGGGTATACCAGAGGTACAGTCAATTTGCATATTACTCTTTTATTAGATAGGATAACAATAAAAAGTTCAAGTTGATGACTGAAAAGGAACAGATGCTGACCCATATTTCAATAATTTGGATGTAATTCATATTATTTATTCATTTACTATCAAAATACATTGAAATAATGAAATATTGACTTTATAAAGGCCCTTGCTTCATATTAATATTATTACCTTCTATGATTAGAAGGATGACTCTTCTGTCCCACTGATGACAAAGAAACCAGAAAGCATCCATGAAGCAAATTTGCTGATATCTGGTTTAGGTTGTTTGCCTCAGCTCATGCCTCTTTGTGGAGGGCAATAGGCTTACTTCCGGGGGAGGCAAGATGGAGTAGCTCCTGAGAGTAATGAATCAGAGAGTAGCTGTACCTAAAAACTATTCCAGGACTTCATTTTTATCGTTTCCATATTTGCACAAGCCCTTTGCCCACAGGGTAAGAATGCACTTGACCCTTTTTCCTGGTTGGGAATGAGTTCACGTCACCACCCTCAGTCCAGAAGGGAAATTGAGGCTGAGTTTCCCGGGAGCCAATAGCAGAGGAAGATGTAAAATATGGGCTGGCCTCTCCCACATCAAGTTCCCCAGCCCCTCCACATCCACGGCAGCCTTGGTCTCTGAGACTCCGCTGCCCCTGAACTGCGTGGGACTCACCCAAGCGGGAACCCAGCTCCACTGGGCCATTTTCTAGGTCAGTCACTCCACCCCTGAGGAGGACCAGATGAAAATCTTTACAAAAATCTTTTGTCAACTGTGAAAAGCCTTATAACTGCAGAGACATTTATGACTCAGGGGGCAGTTTTTCAGTCCAACTGAAAACAGATTTTTCTGCATGAGAAACTGTGTTCTTGTGAAAGGCAACAGGGAGAGGTTTAAGGGCAGGAAGTGTTTGCTCTCTCCTCTGCTCTCTTTTTGATTATTTACGATTAATGATTCCCTTCCAGCAGACACTCCATCCAGCGCGGCTGCTGGTCGCAGGTGTTCTTCCCATTGTTTTCACTCTCCACTTCTGAACCACAGATGACGGCAGTGATCTTTGAGGGAACATGCATGCATGCACATGCACGCACATGCATGCACACGCATGCACATCTGCATATGTGCGTGCATACGCCTGCATGCACATGTGTGCATGCACATGCAGACACACAGAGGCACATCTTCTATTCCCCAGCACAGATGGTGAGCAGTTTGAGTTCATGTAAATGAGGTCACAGATACTTCCTCGTAGGCTTGCAGGGTCTTTCTATTGTTACGCTATTCCCAGCGGCACCCTAAGTAGTTAGGAAGCAGAAGATGCCCTTGATCAGATGATGTGAGCCGCTCAGATGGTTCGGAAGAGAAGCCCTGGAGAATTGTTCTCCTGGAGACCTCACACCTTCACCTCTGTGCTCAGCCAGATGTCGCTTGTATCCAAAGACGATGGCCGATGCTGGGTGTACTTGGCCCTTCCATGATCAACACCCAAGGGGTCAGGCCAGGAAAAAAAATTACTGATGTTCATTTTTATGAATTAAGAAATAAAGCCACCCAGGGAGCATTTTCCAACTGAACGCAAACCACACCACATGCGGTGACTCAGGCTTCCTGAGAACAAATGCTGGCTGGCCCGCTGCTGGGGGCGATCAGGGAGCGGCTTGCTCTGAGCCTCACAGGACCCTGGTAGCTAACAAGAGCCATGAGCCGAGGCCCTGCCCGCCCTGGGTTTGGGGGACCAGCCTGCACCACCTCAAGGACACTTCCAACAGGAAAATAAACGAATTTGAGTCCACTGATGGCAGAAACTCAGAAACGCCTAAAAAATCTTGGACACGTGCATCCGGCCAATTCAGAAGCCACAGAAAAGAGACGCAGGCTGCGCACTAGCAAAGACACCACGTCTCCAGGTCGGTGTACCCTTTAGGAGTCAGCCCCATCTATAGGAAGCTAAGCGCACCCCACTTCTGACCACTGGCTGGCACAGACCTGGGGGGATTCCTAGGGCCGCATGCTTGACACTTGCAGGGTGTGTCTCCTGGTGCCAGAGCCACAGCCTGCAGTGGGCCCTGCCATCCTGCCTGGTGCGGTGCCATGCCGCTCCCACGCAGCCGGTCCCAGCCCTCTTCCCCGGAGCACTCGGCAGAGCCTGGCCATCTCCCCAACTTGGCAGCGCAGCCCGCTCTTTCTCAGCCTGGGCCGCCTCTCTCTGCAGCCCCACGGCCAGCCTGGCAGAGCCGCCACCCCGCCGGCCCCTGTTAGATTGCACACCGAGACCGGGTGGGCACGCGCCTCCCACGGCTCCCTCCCGGGGCAGAGCCACATGTTCCTCCTCCCTGGCACCGCTGGGCTTCGCTCCACTAATTCCAAACAGTGACCTTGAGACCAGAAAATGCTCTCATCCTGCCCCGTGGCCCACGCTGCTCCACCCGTAGGAGGGACCATCAGCTGCTGCACAAAATTATCTACTTGGCTTGCTCGTTAGTCACGGCCTGCCCTGGACTCCCGGCTTTGTCCGCGTCCTGCAGGAGGTGGCATTCTGGCAAGGAGACCTACCCAGCTCTGTCGCCTTCCAGCTCCAGCAGATCCCTCAGGCCAGTCTCCTGCTCCCCCATCCTGGGTCCCTCACGTTTCTGTCAGAGCAGAAAGATACTTTTACTCATCCCATTAGTAATGCACCAGGGAATTTGTCACAAATGCCCATCTCTGGGCTCTGGATCTAGAGCAGTGGTTCTCAACCTTCCTAATGCCGCGACCCTTTAAGACAGCTCCTCATGTGGTGGTGACCCCCAACCATAAAAATACTTCCGTTGCTACTTCATCACTGTAATTTTGCTACTGTTATGAACTGTTATGTAAATATCTGATAGGCAGGATGTATTTTCATTGTTACAAATTGAACATCATTAAAGCATAGTGATTAATCACAAAAACGATATGTAATTATATATTGTGAAATACTTATTTCTAATGACAAATAAATGAAATTTTTTGTCTTGAATCATGGTGTAGCATGGGTAACAGTCTTCATAGGACAACAGTAAACTACATTGCTACACTTTGCTACACTTTTGCAGTGTGTTGGTTCCTAAGACCATGGGAAATAGATGTTTTCCGATGGTCTTAGGTGACCCCTGTGAAAGGGTCATTCGACCCCAAAGGGGTCGCGACCCACAGGTTGAGAACCACTGATCTAGAGGTTCCGATGCAGCAGTCTGCGGTGAGTCCCAGGACTCTGCGCTTTTCATCAATACCTGCCCCGGTGACTCCAGCACATGGCTCAGGACCCAGCCTTGAGGAACCAGAAGTGCCCTGAGGCCACGGATCTTCCTGACCCCGGCCCCCAGCTCTGATGCAGCGTCTGCACGTGGAGGACTCAGCAAACACGGTGCTGGAGGAAGGACCGAGCCCTGGCAGCCAGAGACGCATCGGGTTCTCCAAGGGCTGTAAGCCTGGGGCCCATCGCTCTGGAATCATCTGGAAGCACGTAGATGGAACAACAGAGTTTACACCCTTTAACGTGGCTCTTCCTTTGGGGAGGAACAGTCATAAAACGTGTGACAGAAAGGGTTAGGAACACTGTCATTGCCGTGGCAGGCAGCTCGAGTTCTCGCTGACAGAAGGCCACGGGAGGCTGGCGAGGTTGCCCATGATGTTTTCTCATGAAAGAGTCCTCCTATCTGGGCGCCCAAACGCCAGCGTGTGAGCCAGGTGTGCATGAAGTGATGCCAAAGGAATGGAGCGGACCCCACACAGTCTGTTCCCACACGAGGAAGGTCGTGAGTGGTTAGCGGCCGCTGCTGGTTTGGTTCTTCTTATGTGCAAAACCGCACGCATTCATCGGAACGAAATAAAAGCAAATGAGGCTGCTGCCACGTGGCTGGCCTGGAGCTCCTGGTGAGCGGGAAAGTGATGGCAAGAGGCAGAAAGCTGGGCGCGGAGTGGAACCATCTGAGATATGCATTGGTCTTGACAGACAGAGGAAATCGCTCCCAGATGCCCAGGCCTGGCCGCCTTCGGGTTCTCCCCGAAGCTCCCGGCACAGGGTCTAGGCGGGATGGAGGTCCCCTCCCTCCTCTCCGGCTGCCACAGATGCTCTCCAGCACCCAGGTCCCCTGGGGCTGGCCGCAAGGGGGCGACGCACGGTCTCTGTCCTCAAGAAAGCTCCTGCCCCCAGCCCTCCCTCCCCACATGGCCCTTCCAAAGACTGACCACAGAAGACAGGATGCTGGCCTAAAGAAGCTCAGTGGTTGAGGATCGACCTATGAACCCGAGGTCACAGTTCAATTCCCAGTCAGGGCACATGCCCAGGTCTTATTTTTTTATTATTTTTTATTAATATATTGCATGTATATATATCTTCCCCCCCTCCCTCGCAGGCATACCCTAACCCCCAGTGTCTTGTGTCCATTGGTGATGCTTATATGCATGCATACAAGTCCTTTGGTTGATCTCTTATCTACCCCACCTCTCCCTAACCTTCCTGCTGTAGTTTGACAGTCTGTTTGATGCTTTGCTGCCTCTGTATCTATCCTTTTGTTCATCAGTTTATCATGTTCTTTACTATCCACAAATGAGTGAGATCATGTGGTGTTTCTCCTTCATTGACTGACATGCCCAGGTTTTAGGCTCGATCCCCAGTAGGGGGCATGCAGGAGGAAGCTGGTCAATGATTCTCTCAACTCATCAATGTTTCTATCTCTCTCTCCCTCTCCCTTCCTCTCTGAAATCAATAAAAACGTTAAAAAATAAAAAGGGCCAAAGAAAAGTATATTCACAGAGACATTTTCTCCCCTGAGCAGTCACACCCCCAGTGTTTCAGTCAGTTCTCTCTCCCAGCACCTCCCTTTGAGCTCTTCTTCCCCAGGGGTCTGGGGCTTAAACAGGGGGACACTGCCAGAGGTAAGCTGTCAGATTGCCTTGCAGCTGCCCCCCAGAGAAAGGCGGGCCCAGATGCTGCGTTGGAGGGAGTGAAGCTGGGAGAGCAGAGAGAGTGGTTTCTGAAACACCCAGAAGCCGGATCAGACCAAGCAGCATTCGCAGCAGCATCATCATCGCTCCCAAAGCCAAAGAGAGACGGAGCCAGCGAGACCGCGTGTCTGAGCACCTGGCTCTGGCGCTCCGCCTTAGAAAACAAACACGAAGTGGAACACCGTCTCACACTGCGAGCTGCGCTGGGGCTGCGGGCCTGGAAATAAAGATCCCGGCTCTCTTTTCAAATGAACAGAGAGCCCGGCGGGCGTGGCTCGCTGGTCAAGCATCAGCCTAAGAACCAGGGGGGCATGTTTCCATTCCCCGTCAAGGCATCTGCCCAGGTTTGGGGTTTGCTCCCCAGTGTGCAGCATGCAGGAGGCAGCCCCAGTGGAGGGCGTGCAGGAGGCAGCCCATCAATGATTCTCTCTCATCATCCATGTTTCTCTCTCCCTCTCCCTTCCTCTCTGAAACCAATGAAAAATAAAATGAGGAGAGGGCTTCATTTTTTAACGTTACCCCATGGATCTCACAGGGATGCTTTTCACCCGTCTAGAGCAGGACACGGAGGCAGTACATACGTCAGTGATGGATGCAGGCACCTCGCGTGTGGGCACAAGGACCACTGCAGCGGCCGGACGGAGAAAGGCAGAGGGTGCTGTCTCTCACATTGCGCCGCCAGCCTCCGCTTCACCTCACCCCGGGAGGAAACGTGTGGGATTGTTTAGGGCAGTGGTTTGCCGCTCTGTTGACCAATGAGTTTGCCAACCACTGGTAGGAGATAGAGACCCCAAACGTTCTTTAACGGCAAGGCTGTTCTGCCCAACAAAATAGCACTCAAGTTTTGGACCAGATAATCATATAGGAGAACAATCTACTCATAATTTATCTGAGCCTGAACCTTAATTTGGATTTACATATAAACACCCAGCATTTTTTTGGCCTCGGTCCAATATTCACTGAATTCTGTAAATGCACTTTAGATATAAACCTAGGGAAGACTGTGTTCTTTTTTTCTTTTTCTTTTTTATGTGGTGGGATTTGCATAAATGGCATGGAAGGACCTGGAGAGCATTATGCTGAGTGAAATGAGCCAGTCAGAGAAAGATAAGTAACACGTGATCTCACTCATAGGTGAAATCTAGTGAACCAAATAAACTGATGATCAAAAATAGACCCAGGACCTAGCCAGTTTGGTTCAGTGGATAGAGCATTGGCTTGTGGGCTGAAGAGTCCCAGGTTCAATTCCAGTCAAGGGCACATGCCCAGGTTGCAGGATCAATCCCCAGTAGGAAGTGTGCAGGAGGCAGCCAGTCAATGATTCTCTCACCATTGATGTTTCTATCCCCCTCTCCCTCTCCTTTTCTCTCTGAAACCAATAAAAATATATATTTTTTAAAAATAGACCCCAAATTGTCAACCTCAGAGGGAAGGCAGAGGAGGATGAGAGGGAAGAGGGTAAGAGATCACCCAAAGGACTTGTATGTATACATGTAAGCATAACCAATGGACACTGACAGCAGAGGGGTAAAGGCATGTGCTGAGGGCGTGGGAGAGGCTGGGGAGAGGTCAATGGGGGGAAAGGGAGACATATGTAATACTTTCAACAATAAAGAATTTAAATTTAAAAAAATAGAGAATAAGAGATTTGAAAATTAACAGCAAAATTATTTGAAAATTTTTAATTATCATCCTCAATATACCAAACATATTATATATAGAGATGATTATTTTAGACCACATCAGTGAAAATCACGGTTTTCTCTTTATATAGAGATACATTATATTTTTCTGAACCTAACTTTAACTTTTCAGATACTTGGGATGGTCAGGTTTATTCCTCAAATTTGCTAGACAACATTTTCCAGTCATTCAATCAAACACTGATCAAATGTTGGAAGGGTGTTTTGCAGATGTGATTAAAGTCCATACTTGCGATTAAAAACAAAATAGACCCAGAGACACAGAATCATGAACAGACTGTTGAACCTTAAAGGGAAAGCAGGGGAGGGTGAGTGGGAAAAGATCAACCAATGAACGTGTATGCATAGATGCATATGGACAATGGGGTGGTGGGAGCCTGGAGGGGGTGGGGGGATGGGAGTGGGCTGGAAGAGGTTAATGGGGAAAAAAGAGGACCTAGGTAATACTTTCAACAATAAAGATTTTTTTCAAAAGAAGTTAGGCATTTTATTTTGATTCACATAAATGCATTAACCACCATAAAGTATACAATCTAATGCACGAAAGGCACAAAAGTATGTTCACCTGTGTGCAACCACCACCCCCATCTAGTTCCAAAACATTTCACCACACAGAAAGAAAACATTGTACTCATCGAGTAGTCGATTCCTACCCTCACCCTCACCCCCCACCACACACACCTCCAGGCCTTGGCAACCGCCAATCTGTTTTCTGTCTCTGAATTTATGAATTTACCTCTTCTGGATGTTTGCCTCATATAAGGTGGGATCATTCAACATGTAACCTTTTCTCTCTGATTTCCTTCACTTTGGATAATATTTTCAAGGTTCATCCATGTTGCAGCATCAATCAGTACCTCATTCCTTCTTATAGCTGACATTCCATTTTATGGTTATCCTATATTCTGCTTATCTAATCATTCATGGATAGATAGTTGGTTTCTACCCACTCTTTGCCTATTGTAATTAGTGCTGTTACAAACATTCGTGTATAGGTATTTGGTTGAACACCTGTTTTCAATTTTGGGGGATCTACACCTAGGAGTGGGTTTGCTGGGTCACTTGGTAATTCTATGTTTAGCTTTTTGAGAAATCAATAGTTTGTTTTGTATGAAACTCTACCAAAAGTTGCTCATCATTTTAGTAAGTCACCTGCTGATGACCCTGCCTAGATCAGTCTACATTGTGGATGCTGCTTTCCTGAATGCCATGTAGGTGCCATTATCTGATTACCTTAGTTATTAAACCCAAGCATTTACACACTGGAAAATGTTACTTTATTAAAAGATTATTTTTCTTTTAGACTATAGCCATGTCATATATTATTTTAAGTGATTTATTTTGGTAAGTTATATTATCTTGGCAGATGAGAATAAGCAGCATTATAAGTATTTTTTAAAGGAGGAGTTAAGTCTGATGGAGTTGAGAATCACCAGGAAGGTTTCTGTTGAGCTGCTGTAACCATAGCTGGGGGGTCTTATAAACAGCAATCATTTCCCACAATTCTGGAGGCTTGGAAATCCAAAGTCAAGACACCAACCGATTCAGTGTCCAGTGAGACCCCTCCTCACTGGCCTGGTTCATAGACAGCTGCCTTCCCTCTGTGCCCTCACACAGTAGAGGGGGAAGGGAGCTCTCGGGTCTCTTTTATAGGATCACTAATCGCACTCATGCGGGCTCTACCCACATGACCTCATCACTTCCCAAAGGCCTCACCTCCAAAGGCCATCCCACTGGGGACTAGGTTCCAGCCTAGGAATTCGGGGAGGACGCACACACTTGGTCGATAGCACCAAGAGTGTTGAACTTCATGCCAGCACTTTGCATCTCTCTCAAAGAACAAGATGACATTGATATTGGAAGTGCTGGCCAGGCAGAGTGTTTATACATTTTGTCTAACAAATCCCTGCGGTCCTCAAACTTCCAGCCTAAAGTTGCAGGAGTGGTGGCCTCAAAACAGTTAACGACTAGATTAATTTTTAGGCTGTTAACTTATGATGATTACAGTTAGGGTGAGGGTGTTAGACCATATAGAGGGGGAAATATGATTGTTTCTACTCAGATGGGGGTGGGATGGGAGGGAGTATTTACAAAGGGTCTCTTCTTAGAGGTTGTTCTCTTCCCCCAAAGCCTAGATAATAACTCCCTCAGAGCACACAGTACAGAGAGAGAAGCCAGGCACAAATAATAAAGCAGTGGACCATTTTGAAAGGGGCAGCCTCCTTAAATTTCAGCTGCAGATCTGCACGGCAGTAAATTAGAAACAGGGGAAGATGGAGCCATAAAATAGTTGATAAAAACACTCTACTTAAAATATCACCCTACTCTCTAAACTCATGAAAGTGCTTGCCTCTGGGATGTGGGGGAGGACAATTTGATCAAAAGACACTTCGGCTTTCTCTGTGATGCTTTATTTCTTTTATTTTAAAAATTCTTTCAGAAAATATGTAAGCATATTGATATTGGTAAACCCTGGAAAATGAGAATATGGATGTTGGATACACCCTCTTCGTAAAGTTCACTATTTTTTCCTGAAAAAACAATATATATAACACTGAGAAAACTTGGTAGTTTGTATTAACCCCTAAATGTGACAGAATTAGTGAGGATCACAGGAAAGTGAGCCACATGGGAACAGGATGGCAAAAGGAGAGGAAAGCCAAGCAGATCAGAGCAGAGGCTTTCCCCATGACCCTTCTGCAGTTTGGAGAAAGGTTTTTAACAGAGAGAAGCCAAAATGGCAGCAGAGGTAAACACCTAAACTGCTGCCACGCATAACAATTTCAAAACTACAACTAAAAGACAAAATAGATATCATCCAGAACCACAGGAAGGCTGGCTGAGTGGAAATTCTACAACTAGAAGGAAAGAGAAAAGCACACTGAGACTCAGAGGAGCTGCAGGAGGCAGAGGTACCGAGGCCAGCATGCTGAGAGGGTGGGCAACTAAGTACATGGCTGGCTTTCTCAAGCAGGAGGGAGACAAAAGCTCCCAACTGCACTGAACTCCAGTTCCAGGCAAGACTCTGGGGACTCAGACTCATTCAAGGAGAAACTGGACTGTCTGGCAGCAGGCGGAACTTGGGGGTGACTTTCTCTCAGAGGTGCTTGCAGCGAATATGATGGGACATTGAGACATGGGGACCTATTAGTGCAGGGCTGACAGGAAACAAATGCTGTCTGCTCTGCCCTGAGACTCCACCCTATCCAAGCCCAGCATAAAGGCTTTTGCAATTTTGTAAGTCTTGTATCATAAGGCTGATTCCAGCACAGAAGTTCTCTCAGGGTAGACACAGCTGACCCTCACAACCAATTGGTTTGGAGGTCAATTCCCCCAGGGATACCAACAACAATCAAGACTTAACTACAACAAAGCTGTATACACAGTCCACAAAGGGATGTACCAAGAGAGTCCACCACAGGTAACTGGGGAGGCAGAGCTACTAGGCCATATAGGACAGTAGCTATAGGACTAGCACACAAAGCTACACTGCCAACTCAGGGAAGCAGCGAAAATGTGAAGACAAAGAAACAGATCACAAATGAAAGAAATGGAGGGAAACAACTGACTGGATGTAGAGTTCAAAACCACGGTTATAAGGTTTTCCTAGAAAAGGTGGATAAATTTAGTGAACCCAAAAGCAGATGAAAAAGGACCAACTAGAAGTTAAAAAATATTAAACAGAGACCTAACAGCAGACTAGAGGAACACAAGAATCAAGTCAAAGATTTGAAATACAAAAAAGCAAAAAACACTCAACTAGAAAAGCAAAAAGAAAAATGAATCCAAAAATTTGAAGATAGTGTAAGGAGTCTCTGGGACAACTTCAAGCATACCAACATCAGAATTATGGGGGTGCCAGAAGAAGAGAGAGAGCAAGATACTGAAAACCTATTTGAAGAAATAATGACCAAAAACTTCCCCACCTGGTGAAAGAAATAGACTTACAAATCCAGGAAGCATATAGAACCCCAAATAAAAGAAATCCAAAGAGGACTACACCAAGACACATCATAATTAAAATGCCAAGAGCAAAAGACAAAGAGAGAATATTAAAAGCTGCAAGAGAAAAACAGTTAATTACCTACAAGGGAGCACCCATACAATGATCAGCTGATTTCTCACCAGATACTATGTAGGACAAATGAGAGTGGCAAGAAATAGTCAAAGTGATGAATAGCAAGAACCTACAGCTAAGATTACTCTACCCAGCAAAGCTATCCTCCAGAATTGAAGGTCAGATAGAAAGCTTCATATATAAGGAAACACTAAAGGAGTTAACACCAAACCAGTATTATATGAAATGCTGAAAGGTACTCTTTAAGAAGAGGAAGAAGAAGAAAGAGGTAAAGATAAAAATTATGAACAACAAATACATATCTATCAACAAGTGAATCTAAAAATCAAGTGAATAAAAAAATTGGATGAACAGAATAAACTGGTGAATATAATAGAATTAGGATCATAGAAAGGGAGTGGACTGACAATTCTCAAGGGGAAAGGAGTGTGGGGGTGTGGGAAGAGACTGGACAAAAATCGTACACCTATGGATGAGGACAGTGGGGGAGAGCAGATAAAGGCAGAGGGGGGAAACTGGGTGGAGAGAAGCTATGGGAGAAAAAAAGATAAACAATTGTAATAATCTGAACAGTAAAGATTTATTAAATTTATAAAAAAGGTTTTAACAACTCATCCTTCTTACAGGATAATGAGAATGAACACCAGAGTTATACACAACAGTAATTTTTTTGTTGTTGTGATTATAGGCATTGAAATTATTGCTTTGGATTCCGTAGCTAGATATTAGATCATCTCAATTAATCTTTTATGTTCTCTGATGGCGCCCTGAGCTAAAAGAATTCTGCCAAGCATTACTTAAGATAAATCTGAGGCCAGGTGGGACCCCGCTGGCACTTCAGATAAGAGTCTGGTGCCTAAGTAGGCAACCAGCACAATGCCTGTGGTGGACCAAAGATGACCACAGATCCTTTGCTTCTCCTCCCATCAAAAAGGTGGAGTGCATTTCCCCTCCCTTAGAACCTGAACCGGCTAGGACAGGGTTGGCCAACAGAACTGGAGACGTGCTAAGGCGAGGACCTGGAAGCCATGCAACCCCACCACCATTCTCAGAACACTTGATCTGGGAGACGCCAACTGTCAGATAAGCCGGACGGTTCTGAGACTGCCATCCTGTGAGGCAGCCCAGCTACAGGCAAAGATGCCATCTGGCAGGAGAGTAATGACCAAGCTGCTCCAGCCATTCCACCCCAGGCACCAGAAATGGAAATGAAGAAGCCACCTTGGATAGTCCAGCCCCTGCAGAGTGACATGGGAAAAAACCAAGAAGCCCAATTGGCAACCAAAATCACAGCCTGAGATATATGGCTTCATTAAACACTTGCACATCTCCTTCCAGGAGAGCCACCCAGTCATCATGGAACAAAGACGAGCAGTTGCTAGAGTCCCATCGAATTCCTGACCCACAAAACCGGAGCAGGATCAATGCTGCCTAACACCTCTCTGCTTTAGTGTTCTCCGTGCTTCAGAAATGGATCACCCAAACACTCGCCTCAAGATCTGATGGCTGACTACATTTATATGTATTCTCCTACCCTGCTCCAATGCAAAAATAGACATCTTCTTGACTTGCAAATGATTTACATAATTTTGCTATTGATTGCATCGTGTTTCATTGCTTTCATTGTGTTTTGTAGATATGTCTGAAGAAAAGGCCAAAGTGTGTTCCAAGTACAGATGTTCCTCGGGGTGGGAGGAGGGCAAGAAACCTTTGTTTTGAAACAAAGAAAACGTGGGAAGTGTTGTTAAAGCAAAATGAAATAGGTGTGGCTCTTACGAGACTTCTCAAAGCTATTAGCATGTAAACACCCGTGTGAATCTCCAGGAAGAAAGCAGAAGGCAAGCATTTCCCTAAGTCTATCAGATCATACACAAAGGTTTGGGGTTCCATGCACCATCTTGCGAGGTTAGTTTTTCACTGAATGATAGATACACCCTGGACAGAGCGTCTGAGCCATTGTCCATTTTGGGGGTTTCTGTCTTGGTTACGACTCTTCGTAGGCAGATGCATGCACTGTGTTCTGGAAGCACGGCACACAGTAGTGTGCTCTGGGACATGCACACAGAACACGAACCTTCGGGAAAGAAAGCCAAAAAGCAATGCGGAGGTGACGTTCAGTGGACGCACATGGGCAACGCTTTATCGGCGTGATACCCTCATCTCTTCCGATTTGGTCAGTGTCATTGTCACACTGCTGGGTAAATATTTTTACCGACACCCCTGGGATTTTAAAGATTGGGATGGAAAAAGAAACCAATGGTGGCAGAAACGATCACACAGCCCCTCCTGCCACTGCTAAAAAAAATTAAAAATAAAAATTATTTGCCTTTGATTTGGAGAAGCACGTGCGTGGGATTGTTCCCCAGCTTCCTCGCCTAACCCCTAACAGAACTGTCCCTTTCACGCCACCAAATGTGCTTCGTGATTGGTCACGCTCGTTTCAGCTGGCCAAGTGCCCAAGCAGTGCCTGAGGCTGGTCTTCCACCAGTTGGAGCTGTCAAATCCGCTCGTTTTCCCGGGTTAGCATGGCAACTCACTCGTCCTCGGAAGACACATTTCCTGAGGGCCAGGGCTCGGGTGCTCCGCAGAATGGAATCCAAATTGGACTTAGCCCTGGACCCCGGCAGGAATTCAGAGAGCAAAGCAGCCCCGCCCCTCGTGGCCCCCTCTCCCTCTCAATGCTCATGCCCACTGACAAGGGACTGGCTGCCCACGGTTTCCCAGGCTCCCCACCCCCAGGTTTTGGATAACGGTGAGGAGCAACCTTGCCCTAGTCATTGACTTTACACTTTGAGGATGTTCGTATAATTTAGGCTTTTTTTCATGGTTCATACTAGGCCCATAGTCTACATCCCTCCCTCTTGCCATTATAGGACTCAGGATACTGGGTTGTGATGATCCACCTACACGCCTGTGTGCTCCTGTGGGCTGTTGTGACACTAGAAACCCTCTTTTTACCCCAATGTCCCCTGCACCTGGCAGAGTGCCACCAGTTGGCTGCCTCATCCTGGACATCTCCATCTTCATTTCAGGCAGAAAGAAGGAGAAAAGAGAAAAGATGGAGGAAAAATCTGTATGTGGTAGCTAAGTCCACACCCTTTTAACAGGAAGAAAACAGATCAGTTATAAAAATCCACCAAGTAGGCTCAGGGCCCACGACAGAGTCACTTAGCCATTCAGTCCACCTCAAGGAAAAGAGCCTGAATAGGAAGTGGGTAGTTTCTAACTGGACACTGGCTGCCCTAAACAGGAAGGGGTTCCTTAATAAGGACAGGCAGAGCAGGTGTTGGAGCAACAACCACTGTGTCTGATGTTGACCGAAATGCAAAGCTCAGGCCTGCTTCTATTCATAAAAATAAACAAGTTTTTAGAAGGATGTGTTGGGAAATTTTTTATCCACAGTAAAAATAAGACTTAATTGTATTTACTTAAGATTCTGCTGAGAAACTCTCATATGCCTCTGGCCAGTAGAAATATCTATGGGGGAGGTGGGTAATGAGGGGGCAGAAAGAGGCTTTCTTTTTACATAAATCACTCAGCTGTCAGAAATTGAGTTCAGCCCCTCCTTGTTAGGGCTCCTTCATGAATCACAAGACCACCTCCCCTCCCATGTATTTGCCTGCGTTGTGTTGCAAATTAACTTTTAAAAGACATTTTTTTCCTCCCAGGAGAATTTATAGAGTCTCCCCCCCCACACCGCCACCACCCAAAATAATGAACTGCTGTCATCCCGGGAGGGCTTAATGACAGTGTTCAGTGCGTGTGTGGACAGCCGGGGCTGGCTTCAGAATTGTCTCTGAATGGGCTTCAAGATGTTTTGACTATTATTTGTTACAAAGAGACTCGTTATTAATTGCATATTGTCATAGCCCTTAGGCCAGCGTAACTGTTAGCCCAACAAAGCATTCTCTGCTCAGAAGGGGATGGGGACACTGCCTACTCTCTTCCAGCGATAAGTGGTTTCTCCATGTCCCTCTCAGCTCAAGTCCCTGCCGTAAGTCATCTTGGAGAAAATCAAGGGAAGATTCTATTCTTCTATGACTGCAGTTCTTTTTTCTGCCAGGAGGGAGGACCACTCTCCGTCGTTGTCCCCGGGGACCATTGGGAAATGCTGGACCGGCATCCTCCACGTGTTCATGGAGGACACTGGGCACACAGACCTCAGGGCTTCAGGTGCCCCCATAGCCCAGATGATCATGGTGCTGCGTGCCCTTCCTGGCATGTCCCCAGACTCCTTCCCGCCCTCTGCGTCATCGGATGCTGGAGGGAATGTGGTTTGGGGGAGACTGGTGGGCAAGGATGCTAGGAAAAGTGGAAACAACAGTACGGTGAAAAAAAATTAAAATTCTTCATTGGAGGGACATTAATTATGACTTAACGCTGAGAAGAAAGCAACAGTATCATTACCGTGCTAGGTTCGGGAGCCTACTCCATCTTGGACAAATTCAGGGAGTTGAACCAACTGTACCCTTAACCCATGCCCTATACCCCAGGATTGATCTTTTGAAAAACAGATCCAATCACATCTTTCCCCTCCTTATTCATCTCCAAAGAGTCCCATTGCCTGACAGAGAAAGTTCACATGGCTCCGCCTGGAATGCACCTTCTTACACAGTGGGGGGTCCAGTCGACTCTTCCAGACCAGTAACCTCCCATCCCTCCCACACACGCTGGAGCCACAATAGCCAACTCACTGTTTGCCAAGGTCGGTGCATTTCAAACCTTGGTTCATGCTGTTCCCTCTCCTGGAACACGTTTCTCCCTTCCTGCCTAATAAATTTGTGTTATCTTTCAGGATCAAATTGAAATGTCACCTCCTTTGGGCTGTCCCAAGCCCTCTGGCAGAATCCATCTCCCCTGCTCTGGGCTCTGTGCGCTTTACTCATACTCAACTGTAGCATGAATCATATTGTATCATTATCGTGTTCCTATCTCCTCTGTTAAGTTGTGAGGTGACCTTCTCAGTGGGAGTTGTGTCTCATTGACTAATATTGTTCTTGCAACTAGCACAAGTAGGAGGAGAAGTAGAAGATGCTAGAGGATAGGAGGGGAAATGGGCGGATGGATGAATAGGTGGATGGATGGGTGAATAATTTATATTACATTAGGTATATTAGTTATTAAAAAGAATTCCACAAGCCTATGAACTAAAAGAAATCTGTAAACAAAGAAGCACTGAGCTGAGACTCAGGTGATCCCGCCCTAGTAGCTTTACAGGCCCCATTTTCACTGTCTCATAAATAAGGATATTTTCCTTCTCTCATAAATAAGGATGGCATTTCTTGCTCTAATGTCCTCTGAGTCAGTGACAGTTTAAGCTAGCCAGTTGACCTTTCTGCAGAATAGAAATGTTCTAGTATTTGTTCTGTTAATAGAATAGCATTATTCACATGTCACCATTGTGTACTTGAACTGTGACTGTGCAACAGAAGAACTAAAATTGTCATTTTATTCCATTTTAATTTTAGATTTAAATAGCGACGTATGACTAGTAGCTACCATGATGGACAATACTATCATAAACTATTATGCACAATCCTATTATTCCTCAGTGTGCTCCTATTTAGTACCTTGAGAGACTATGCGGGGTCCAAAATGAACAGATTCTTCTTGTCTTCTTCTTTCCTCAACAACCATAACTCCTCCAATGACCTTGGCCAAGTCCTTCACATCTACATGGTCTGGATTCACCCAGTTAGTATAACGAGGCTCATCCCAGAGATGCCCAATCAGAGATATAATGCATCTCCAAGTATGACCTGAGGTTCCCTTATCCTGAACCTCAAAGTTGTCGCCCCCTTGAGGGCAGGAATGATGTCTTGTTTATCACCATATCTCTGATAACATTTGTAAGTATCACTTTCTTACATGCACTGCAGAATAGAAATGTTCTAGTATTTGTATACAAACACTTAGAAAATGCTCGTTAACATATGCTGAATTAATTCACCAGGATTGTTCATGGGGAGAGCATTCTATATTAGACTTGAACTCTCATGAGCAACAATTTCATTGCCAAAAGCCTATCTGCCCACCAGCATGGCCAATCATAAAGCCTCACTCCATGTTCAAAAACAGGCAAGTCTTAAATACCTGCCAGGTGCCTAATCCTAGGCCTTTGCCCATTGACTCAGGACTGGGGTACAGAATACATAAGACAAAGTCCCTCCCTTCAAAGAATTCATAGTTTAGTAGGAAACAGAGAAACACAAATCAATTCTAACTCTAGAAGCCACTTACTCCAATAGGAGTGCACGTAAGAAGGTGTACAATAGCTTTTTCTTTTGAAAGTCTTTGATCTCATCACAAAAAACAAACACCTCTGTAAATATGTATGGTGATGAATGCTAACTAGGCTTATTGTGGTGATCATTTCACAATGTATACAAACATGAAATCATTATGTTGTAACCTGAAACTAATATATTGTTATATGTTGATGATACCTCAATTTTTAAAAAAAAAAAAATCTCTGGATGGACATGAGGACACACCACCCAAACCCTCCTTCAATGAAGGACTTGTGACCCCAACACTTTTAAGTGCTGTTGGCGGACAACCTCCGAAAGCCAGTTCCTTCTGATTGTCCTCATCCAATGACTGGACAGTGCCGGAATATAAAGGCCCAGCATCTACCAATTCCAGATAACCCTGAAGAGCCATTTTAGCTTCAGAGATCACCAAGAGCTCATCTAAGATTGTTCTTGGATGTGCACTGAGGCTTCGTTTCTCCCTTTATTCAGCTCTGCTTCATTTTTTTCTCTTCCCAAGGGTCCTCCTTATAAGCCTCCTACATGCTAAACCTCATCTGAATCTGCTTCAAGGAATCCAACCTGCAACAGTTAGTAGCCTAAGTGGTGAGAGAAAGCAGGAGGATAGAGAGGGGATTTGGAGCTGCATCACTTCCCATCAAGCTAGCAAAGAGATCCCACCATTCACTGGTAGGAGCTGGAGCGCTGCTAGCCCCTGGCACAACACAGCAGCCACCTGTGGTATATGGGGATGAATACGGGGAAGGGGATGCATTAGCTGTTGCACTGTAAGGTGTTGAGATCTATGGTGGCAATAGTAATTAAAAAATATAAGATAAAGCTGAGAGGGTTAATCCCAACTGAAAGCTAGGTGTGAAAGCCAGAACACTACCTCGGCAGCATACAAAGGGGTGTTCGTCTCCTGCAGTGTGAGGGCAGAACCAGAACCAAATTGTCAGAATAGCTGAGCCCAAAATGTAAACACCTGCAAACCAAGACTGACAGCAGGAAGGGCCATAACAGAACTGTGCTCACTGATAACAGTGAGATGAAAGGACTCCCAATTATAGGGCCAAGATGGCAGTGCATGGCCATTAAGAGTAGTTACCATAACGAGTGGCAAGATTGGAGCGGGGTGGAGAGACAGGGTTGACCTGCATAGAGTCAACCTATGTGAGGTATCTAGGGCCAAAATTAATGGGCAGCCAGCAAGGGTACTACTCAGTTTGTACCCACTAAAGAAATCACACATGATCAGGAGGCTCGGGGGAGAGGGGGTACTCCAATGTCACAATTCCTGGACTATTTTTATCACCCCGAACCCAATGACTGAAGAAGAGGCCCATCACCAGTTAAAAGGACCCTGCAATATCACAGCAAGAAGTCACACTATTTTGTAGTTCTTCTACCAAAGGATCTTTGACCATTTGTTCAGGTAACAAAAGAACTGGGGAGGAGGGGTGGTATTCAAACATTCTGAAGACACAGGATGCAAGTTGACTTTTATTACATTTGGGGATCTATAGGCACTCGATTCTAAAAGGAATCCTGGCCAAAGTCTAGAGTTTTAGGCCCACCTGGTGGTCATTACTTCGGCCAGCGAACAGACATACCTAGCGGTTCCCTCACCCGTGAAGGGTAAGAGCTATAGTCATGTGAACACTTCCACCTGCCATCTCCCAGGCAACGTAATAAACTATGAAATCATACCCAAGGTGGTATGCCAAAATATAAGGCCTCTCTCAAAGACCTAAAGCGGCACGTCCAATGGTAGCCCTAAGCTCATGTGGGAATCGAGAACGTGAAATATTGTTAGTGCAGCTGAGGAGCTATGCTTTCTATTTTACTTCATTGTAATTAATAAAATTTTAAAACACACTTAAGTCACTTTTGAAAAACTTTGAAATACGTTGGAACGACTTGTGCAGGTGAGTGCACTTTTCCAACTGTAAAATTCAAGAGACTTAAATAGAGACCAAGTATTTCCGATGAAACTTTAACATCTGAGTTGGGATATACTGTAAGTATAAAATACACGTAGTGCTCCCCAAAAAAGAGGCTATAAAATATTTCATTAGTTGCCTTTTAGGTTTATTGCATATTAAAATATTACTAATAGATTGAGTTAAATACAATATTTTGCTAAAATCAACTTCACTGCTTTTCACTTTTTTTAACGTGGCTGTTAAACATTTTCAATTACATATATGGCTCAGTATGATTTATACAGTGGAACCACAGTGATTTATATTCCCATCCCATCTCTGTTTTACTTAGCAGTGCGGCCCCAGCACCGACCAGACGGATTCGAGAGTAGCCATGGCCTACCTCAAACTCAGCGGGTGGAGAACCCAAGGGTAGCCATCCTGTCAGCTGTGACTTCTTTCCCAGAGCAGATCAATGGCATCTTAGGTGCATGGTAGGTGGCACTGGATGTGATAAATGTGTTCTTTCCCATCCCTCCCAGAAAACAGGCTGGGAGACAGTTCAAACTCACATGGACTGGACAACCGAACACACTTACCGTGTTGCTTCAAGGGGCTCAGACCTGGGTTTATAGCCCCCGTCTTTTTCCCCAGCCCCCAAGACTTGGCAAATGAACCTCCCTAGGCCTTACATGTTTCCCCACATGTAAAGTTAGATTAATTATGTTGACCTCATAGGGCTGCTGTGAAGTCCAACATGAGCTAATATGCACAGTGTCTGGCACAGAGTAAGCAATCAGTAGATAGAGGTCTCTCTTCCATTCAGTGGCCAGAAGAGAAAAACCTTGGGTGAGACGGCTCCGGGGGAACCTAAGTTAGGGTAATAGGATATTACCTCCATTGTACTGTGATTTTACCATATGAATTTTATCGTATAAATCATGAACCATGTATGTAACTGCTCAGTGCGGGGAGGGCCAGTGCTCCGTCTATTAGTGGCGCTCAACCCTAGTTGCATTTGAGTTGCATAATAGAACTATCTTGGAGTGTTTTTAAAAGACATGGATGATCAGACCCCAATCGCAGGGATTCTCACTTTGTTTAAATTGTAAAATTTATACTGAATTCGGTTATTGGAAATCTTTTTAATTAAATTTATGGGGGAGGGGGGAATTGGTTAATCACGTTACATAAGTTTCAAGCATATGATTCTTTTCTTTTTTTAAAAAATATATTTTATTGATGTTTTACAGAGAGGAAGGGAAAGGGATAGAGAGTTAGAAACATCCATGAGAGAGAGAGAGACATCGATCAGCTGCCTCCTGCACACCCCCTACTGGGGATGTACCCGAAACCAAGATACATACATGCCCTTGACTGGAATCGAACCCGGGACCCTTCAGTCCGCAGGCCGTCGCTCCATCCACTGAGCCAAACCGGTTTCAGCTCAAGCGTACGATTCTATGACACATCACCTGTAATGCTGGCACTGTGTTGCCCCCCACCCAGAGTCCAGTCTCCTTCTGTCACCATCTATTTGGGCCCCTTTACCCTCTTTATCCTCCCCTCACCTCCAAATTTTTAAAATATGTTCAGAACAACTGGTCTGGGGTAACACTCGCGCAGTCTAAGTTCCCCCAGGACATACTAAAACGCCACCAGGGTTTAGAGCCCCTTTGCCCCCTGGTCATCTGCCCTGGGTCTTGGATAAGTGACCTCCCCTCCTGGCTGCCTCCCTAAATTAAGCCCGAGTGCTCATCAGCCTGGGCTAAAGATTAATAAGATCAGGGCAGCTGGTGTGTCTGAGATCCTTGATGGGGGGGAGGGGCTCGGAGATCTCATTAGAGCCATTGCCGTTATTAGCACTTCAAGTGGAGAGGGAGGAGCAATCAGAAGAGGGAGGCAGACGCCTTTGCCCCTTTCCCCTCCCCGCCTCCTGCAGGTGGTATTTCGATGTGTTGTGGGTCCGAGGCAGGCAGGCGGGGAGGCCAGCCCAGCCCGCCCAGGTGTGAGCCTCGGTCCGGTGCTGGTTGCTATTGAACACAGCAACCCCGGCGTCAGCGAATTCGCAGCACGTTCCGAGTCCGGGTCAGGAGGCCAGGAGCTGATGATGGGTTTCTGATTTATTTATATATTTATTCTGCTTACTGGCAAATCGGAGATTTGTGGGGTTCTCTGGCAGCTGGAAGAGCGTCAGGTGACAGAGAACGGGCCTGCACGGGCAAAGGAAGAAAATCGAGGCTGATGGTGACATTCCACGTAGCCGTCCCTGCTGATTTTTCCGTCCCGTTGGGTGAGGGACCGAGGGGAGAGGCACGGGGTGTTTGTCACTGGCCTGCTGCCTGGGACGTTGGCCAGGGGCCACCTCCTGACAGCAAGTCAGCTTTGCATGTTGTGTTTCTGGCTGAGCTCGGTCGTCACGGCTGTCTGGCACCCAGGCCACCGTGGCCACGCGCTCCTAAAGCCCAGAGGGACGCGGTCACTGGCCAGTCCTCTCCCTGAGCTCATGGAGGGGGCTCGGGAAGGGAGCAAAGTCTGCAAGGACAGGGACCACTGTCACACGGTTGGCTGATGGGGACCACATGTTGCCTCCCACTTTGGACAAGTGGTTCAGTCACATGACTTCTAACCTCTGTGTATTTCCTGTGAAAATGCCCCTAATTCTCACTCTGATCAGGAAATCTTAGCACGAAAGGGCCTGAGAGGTGAACTCGTCCAACCTCCCTCGCTGCTGGCCGGCCTCCCGTGAGGCGGGACTCACCTGGGGACAGGTGTCCCCTGACCAGCCAATGCCCATCCCCAAACTGCCTCGAAGAAGAGGCTTCAGAATAGCACGCCCCAAACTGCCCTCCCTCCTGGGAGAGTGAAGGCACCGCTCACCTGCCTGGCTCCACCCACCAGGCAGGTGGCACTGGTGAGCACAGAGCCAGTCCCCTCAGCCACAGGCACTGGCACCTGGAGCCGCCCACAGCCTCACTCACCCCTTTCGGCCCCTGGAAAGGTGCCCTGAAACGCAAGCAGCACAGACGGGCTTTGTTTTCTTCTTTTGCTTGGCACTTCGTTTTCCTCTTTTTTTTTTTTCTTTTTACATTTTCAAATCCTTGTTTTTTTCTCTACCCATATGGCAGCCACTGCTAATCCAATAGCACTGACGCTGTTGAGGCCCCCTGCATCCGCCATCTGCCCGCTGGGCATCTCCTCTGCGCCCCGAGAGGACACGCCGCCTTCCGCTGAAAGACACCCACTTTCTAAGGTGAGTGTGAGGAGCATGAGGGTGGGGGTGACTCGGGTCTGGGCTATAAGGCTAAGCCTGCCACTTACAGGGTTGGGTCCCTGGGCAGACACTAAACTTCTCTGCATCTCACTTTTCTAATCTGCAAAAGGAAGTCAATACTGGCCTTCCAAAAGAGGGGGAAATGAAAGAAAATGTTTGTACAGAAAGCAACACAATATATCACGTTGACAAATCTAAAGAAAAAAAGTGTATCACTACCCAAATAAAGGCAGAAAAATATTTAGATAAAATTTAACACCCGTTCATGATAAGAATCACAGAGACAGAGTAAAAATAGAAGTGGACTTCTTTAACCAACAAAAAGTACGTACAAAAAAATCACAATAAACTTCATGCTCAACATTGTGGTAGGCCCTGATTGCTTCTGCTTAATGGTGAAAGCATCAGCCTGCAGACCAAAGGGTTGCAGGTTGGATTCCCGGTCAAGGACACAGATCTCAGTTGCAGGTTCCCCAGCCTCCATCAGGCTGCAAGAGGGAGGCAACCAATTGATATGTCTCTTGCTCTTTAATGTTTCTCTCCCTTTCTCTCTTCCTCCTTCTCTCCCTTTCACTCTCTCTGGAAATCAATGGAAAAAATATCCTCGAATAAGGATTAAAAAATAAGAAACATTGTATTGGGAGTCCTAGCCAAAGCACTATGGCAAGAAAAACAAAACAAAACACAATACTAAAGTGGGAAAGGAAGAAATTAAACTGCCATTCTTTGCAGTTAACAAAGTTGACTACATAAAAACCCCAAAAGATTCTATGCATCTATTATTAACATTTATTTACAAACATTATTTAATTTTTTAAATTATTAAAGCAAGAAAATTTCGCACGGTTGCTGAAGATAACAAATCAAAATGCAAACATCATTGCGTTTCTAAATACCAGGAACAAAGAAAAAATTTTTAAATACCATTTAACATAGAAGCCAATATGTAAAAATATTTAGAAATAGATATAGCTGTCCTGAGCCACATCCTGGGCCTGTTCATGGCCCCTCCCATCTCATTCTGCAGCAGCCAGTGAGGAAGAACTCAGCTTGACCCTAACGCCACTCGCACACACTCTGCTTTGTCATCACGGCCAAGGACGGTGCTTGGGAAGGGCGGCAGAGGAGAACCACATTCCCATGTCCTGTTTCTGCTGCCTGCCTCCATTTGCCCATCACTCAGCTCTGTCCCTCCATTCAAGCTGTTATTATTTGAGTCCAACAGACAACACAAAGCCTGGCCTGGTAGGAGGGTGGCAGGCAAGGCATTGAATAAGCATCAAACCCCCAACGAAACTGAGTTCCGGTTGAAAAAATAAAAAAAGAATGTGAATCAGGACGTCAGTATGAGATAATTTCTGCCTGTGTCTTTTACTGCCTCTGTGACTTAGGGTCGTTTACATAAGGAGAATAAGGATACCCCTACGAAATCATAGAAACCATACCTGGGAGTGCTTGGGACCCAATAAGTGTTCAATAAAGGCAGAAAAATATTTAGATAAAATATTTAGGAGAGAGGAGATGGTGCAGAGATGACTTAGAAATGGATGCGATCGTATTATCCAGAAATTAAAACTGAACCAAGGAGATACTGCTTTTTGTCTAACTGCCATTAACAAACACTAATGCATGTCTAATTCCTGGTATTGGCGAGAATGTGGGGGGAGAGGCCATATCCACGCAACGAGAGCAGGCGTGAAAGTTGGCACAACCTTTTTTTTGGAGCAAAATATGTCAGCTCCTATCAATCACCTGAAACGTGTAGGTACCCTTTTACTTGCCTGAGGCAATAATTATGAACCTGTGTCAGCACATACACCCAAGCATGCTAACTGCCACATGGTAAATCATCAGCAAAACCGACGGAGGGGAGGGGCGGTACCTTTGAATATCCAACAAAGGAGCCGGAAGCAGTGAGGTAGAAGGCTCTGCGTCAGTGATCCTGGTCGTGGCATGAGAAAATGCTCACAACGTGCTTGAGAGTTCTGAGCTGGTTTCAGCACAGAGGGGGATTCTTAACATCCTACATGAAAAAGATGCCTTGGATAACACCAAAATACTATGAGCAGCCATCTCTGGGGGGCGGGAACCACACCCCTGGCAGCCCTTGGTTAATAAATTTGATTTACATACAGTGGTACCTCGAGATACGAGTGCCCTAACATACGAGATTTTTGACATACCAGCCGTCAAGCGAGCGATTTTTGCTTTGAAATACGAGCAACAGTTGAGATAGGAGTCACCGTGCAGATCGGCCGGCTGCACACGACCCACCAGTTTACCGCCACTCGAGCGTCTCATAGTTTCCCACGCCTCAAGGTTACAGAAAGAATTAAACTCGTATCTCAAGGTACCACTGTATTTTGAAACAGCGCCTCCAAAAAACTTCAGCCATTTTTCACAACTGCCGGGCAACTTTTAAGAATAATGAAGAGGCCGAAACCGGTGTGGCTCCCTGGATAGAGCGTCAGCCTATGGACTGAAAGGTCCAAGGTTTGATTCTGGTCAAGGGCATGTACCTTGGTTGCGGGCACATCCCCAGTAGGGGGTGTGCAGGAGGTGGCTGATCAATGTTTCTCTCTATCCCTGTTCCTTCCTCTCTGTAAAAAAATCAATAAAATATATTAAAAAAAAAAAAGTAACAAAGAGGCCCTCACTGGTTTGGCTCCGTGGAGAGAGTGTTAGCCTGGGGACTGATGAGTCCTGGGTTCGATTTCAGTCAAGGGCACCTGCCCGGGTTGTGGGTTCCATCCCCAGGAGGGGGCGTGCAAGAAGCAGCTGATCAATGATTCTCTCTCATCATTGATGTTTCTGTCTCCCTCTCCCTCCCTCTGTGAAATCAATAAAAATTTACAACTTAAAAAAAATAATAATGGAAAAGCTAGGACGCCCTGACTGAGCACCCAGCACTGGGTGCAGCTCCGTTCCCACCCCTCCACCCCCCTTCCTTCCCTGCCCCGACCACCCTAGGCTGTCCAGGTCTTCTCTTTGTGAAGACAGAAGTGGGGAGAAGGTTTATGCACCCCCTCTTGAACAGGCCATATAAAAAGATCTTTTTTTTTTTCAGATGTGATTGTACATGACTGAGGACTGCAATCCAAGAAAACATTATTTTTGGAAACAAGCGGAATGGAAGAAAACAAAACACACACAAAAAATGTGGCGTGTCGGGATAGTAACAAAGGGATTTCCACCGTCATTCCCCTAGGCTCCTCTCTCCCCGCCGGCCGCCGCTGCCAGGAAGGGAATGATTTTTTTAAGTCTCAGAAAATGCCACGGGTGGGACAGAAGTGACTTGTTTGCAGGGGCAGCCCAGCGCCAGAGACTCCGCTCCCAGCCCCGGTCTGCTGCCTGGATGTTAGCCGCGGGGACCGGAGGCTTTTGTTATGTTAATCGCCCCGAGCTTAATGCCTCCTCGCTTCCCTCACTGTTTTGGAGAAATAAATTAAAGGTGTTAAGCTGAGAAGAGTAGCAATTTGTTTCCTCCTTTGTGCTTTTCTGTATTTTCCACATTTTCCACCACGGAGATGGATGGCTTGTGTAACCAGGTTATTATTATTATTATTTTTTTTTCTCAGAGACGTGGGCGGTGACAGCCACGGCTGCCTCCCCGGGATCGTTTCTAGGGCCCCGGAAACAGTCCCTTGGACTCCTGAGTCGCCAGAAATACTGTTAATTGAGAATAGAGACGTTGACTTCCATGAGCTAACGCTTAACTGTAAGTCCTGGGCCAGAAAGGGGGGAGGATGTGTCTCTAGGTCCATCACGGTGGGAACATCTGATATCTCCCTGGGCTGTGTCCACCTCCTTTCCCGACTCCCGCCTGGAGCCGGGGACAGTCCTCGGCACCTTGGTTGTGGGCACATCCCCAGTAGGGGGTGTGCAGGAGGCGGCTGGCCCCCCGCTTCTAGGTCCCTGACAGAAGATGAGCTCCAGCGACTGACCAGTCGTGGGCTGGGCAGGGCGATCTTGCGCTCCACACAGATGACCTGTCTTAGCTCCCACCAAGCATCCTGGTTGGCCCCCCTGGTTCCCAGTCTGCCTTCTCCCACTGCCTGGGAAGGAATGGGAGTCTCGGGCTCACCTGGGTGAGGAACTTCCTGGACATGAATGGCCACAAAAATGACCCCAAAGCTTCCTTGGGGCGCTCAGTGCTGCCGCTTCCAGCCCTGTGAGCTGCAGGGGAGATGCAATCGCACCTCCACGGGAGGGAGCAGCAGGCGAAGGATGGGTCAGTGGCTTGGACCCAAGACCAAGTCGGGAAATCAGGACTTCCTGCCTGACACAGGTCTGGACTCTGGTGTGCAAAATACTTCAGAGCCGCTGAAACCGGTTTGGCTCAGTGGATAGAGCCTCGGCCTGGAGACTGAAAGATCCCAGGTTCGGAGAATCCAAGATGGCGACAGAGGTAAACACCTACACTGCTGCCTTGCACAACAATTTCAAAACTACAACTAAAAGACAGAACGGACATCATCCAGACCCACAGGAAAGCTGGCAGAGTGGAAATTCTACAACTAGAGGGAAAGAGGGGCTCACAGAAACCCAGAGGAGCTGCAAAAAGCTGAGGTACGAAGACGTGCGAGTGGAGAAAGCGGGTGCTGGAGAACCTGGCTGGCTTTCTCTGGCGGGAGGGAAACGGAGACTCTCAAAGGCATTGAACTCCTTATCCTACGACACCAAACCCCAGGTCCAGCTGAAACTCAGACGGGGGGAGTTTGGACTGTGAAGGGGGAGAAGTGCACGGAAATTTAGGAGAGTCGCAAAAGATCAGAGGTCTGGTGGCGCGCATGGCACTGCACCGCAGAGGACAGACTGCTGATTGTGCCGCTGGCTTTCACAAGAGGGCAGGAGACAGACTCTCCCAACTGTGCCACTTCTGATTCCACTAAGCCCCAGTTTCGGTGAAAGGTCCCAGGTTCGATTCCGGTCAAGGGCATGTATCTTAGTTGCAGGCACATCCCCAGTAGGGGGCGTGCAGGAGGCGGTTGATCGACATCTCTCTCTCTCATCGATGTTTCTGGCTCTCTATCCCTCTCCTTTCCTCTCTGTAAAAAAATCAATAAAATATATATATTTTAAAAAATACTTCAGAACCAACCTTTCCCTTATTTTGCTCCAATCTGAAGGAGCCCCCTGACCTCCCAAACCAGCCTCACTCCCAGGTCTAAGCACCGGCCTGGCCTCCTGGGTTACTCTGAGAGCAGCCACCGGACAGGACTGGACGCCACCAAGACCACATCAAACCCAGCTGCCCCGCTCCTCCTCCAGGTCACGTGGCTGCGTTCTTCACACGTGGGAACCTCGAGGCCTCACTGGTCGTGTGAGGACCACAGGAGACACACAGCCACACCCCTAGCTCGGTACCTGATAGCTACCATTTGTGAATTATTTCGCCAACAAGGAATCGTAGACCAAGAACCTAATGATCACTGGTTATATTTCTCATCCGTTCTCTCCTCAGGCCCCACTGAGCCTCCGAAGAGTAAATATTAAAATGACACGCCCTAACCGGTTTGGCTCAGTGGGTAGAACGTTGGCCTGTGGACTAAAGGGTCCCAAGTTCGATTCTGGTCAAGGGCATGTACATTGGTTGTAGGCATATCCCCAGAGGGGGGTGTGCAGGAGGCAGCTGATTGATATTTCTCTCTCATCGATGTTTCTAACTCTATCCCTCTCTCTTCCTCTCTGTAAAAAATCAATAAAATATATATATTTTTAAATAACAAGCAACCAGAACACATGCAAAGGGAAAAAACAATCCTGGTTGTGCGAATAAAGGAATACAAAAAGACTGATGTTTCTACTTTTAAATTTTTAGAAGTACACTTATGCCTTTGTTAAATACACAAATAAGAATAGGTATGTGCCACTCTTTTAGAATAGACCCTTAAGGATGGGGGGTGAGGGCAGAAATCCACAGAAGAAGGGAGAGGCACCTAGAACAAAGATGTGGAGCCAGAGATGGGATGGGGCTCACTCATGGGAGAGATGGGGGCATCCCAGAGACACCCCAGGAAAAGCTATGGCGGGTGGTGGGAGTCGCGGATGGAGAGAAGAGGCTCTGAGAAGTGAGTGAATGAAAATAAGGACAATGGCTGGTCTGGCCAGTTCGCTGGATGGTCTGGATGCCCCTGTCTGGCCAGCAGCTCAGGAACCCCGCGCAGGTCCTTCGCGATGGAGAAACAGCGCCATCTCGTGGGTCCTTTAGTTACTGGCGCTGAAGCTCCAGTCCTGTGGCCTTTTCACTTTCCTTTCCAGCCATCAAGAGGCATCATCCCAAGCCTTTAGAAAACTTGGTGAGGATCACACACAATTCAAGCAAGGCCTGGCGACCTCCCTCACCAACATCATTCATCTCCTGCAAGAATCTTACTCTATTTCCCAAAATGCCCGACTTCGGGGCGCTCATTGCACCAGGAAGGTTCCCTGCAGTCACCCCAACTGCACCCCCTCAGAGGACGGAGGCCAGGGAGCTGGCAGAGCTTGAAGGAGGCTGGGAACAGAGATGGCAAGGACTGAAGTTGGTTTAAAGGGGTGAGTCCCGGGCAGGAAGGAGTTGGGGTAGCAGCTGGATTCACGCCCCAGAGACGGTGTTGTCAAGGATGCTGTGGGATTCAGACCTACTGCTTACTCCCTGGCGTCTAGTGCTGCTGAGAGCGGTCCTACACTTCCTTCTTTGCAGCTTTACACATAACCCTCGAATTTGGGAAACAGACGAAAGGGCCCATGAGAAGTGAACTGTCAGATGAAGAGCCATGCCCATGCCATCCACCAGTGGAATGACCTGGAACCACTAAAAAATGATGCTGTACCTCTGGGAATTTGTCCAAAGAAATCCTAAGCACGAATCCAAAAGAATACATGTTCGTTTCAGAGTTGTTGACAAAAGCCAAGATGTGGCCATCATTAGAGGAGTGAGAAAAACAGCTGAGGGACATTTATACCATGAATACTACTCAGCCATGAAAAAAAGAAGAAAATTGTACCCTTTGTAACAGCATGGATGGACCCGGAAAGCATTGTGCTAAGTGAAATAAGCCAGTCAGGGAAAGACAAATACCATAGGAGTTCACTCATATGTGGGATCCAAGGAACAAAATGAACTAGCAAGCAAAATAGAGACGGATTCAGAGAGCAGGTCTACCACTGGGGGTGGGGGCTGACGGGGTGGAGGCATTGAGCAAGAAAGAGAAAGAGAAAGAACTCATGGACGTGTGCAACAGTGTGGTGATTGCTTGGGTGGGGGTGGGTGGAAGGGGGATAAATGCTGATGGACAATACAGTGTACAGAAGAGGTGCCATAGAACTGTATAGTTTTATTACCACTGTCACCCCAAGACATTTAACAACAAGGAGGGAAATGGTGCTGAATTGCTCCCTCATCTCTGCACTTTTCCATATTTGTATGTTTTATTTCCACAAAAAAAATGATCACATTTTTTTTAAATGATGTTATAGAATACTTAATGGCATGGGCAAATACTCTCAAGGCAATGTTAAATTGTAAAAATACAAATCTGCACTGTGTTGTAATTTGAATGTTGCTAAGTGAGATCTTAAACTTCCTCACTACAAAAAAAAAGAAACACACACACAAAAAAAAACAGTAATTTTGCGACATGATGGAGGCGATCATTTTGGGATATGTAAACATATCAAGTCAATACATGGTACACCTTAAACTTACACAATAGTTCGTGGCAATTATACCTCAATAAAGATGGAAAACACACACATGCACATGTCATTATGGTGCGGACTCTTCCTCGATTCCGCCTTCAATTGTGCTAACAGGTCATATTTTCTGTGCCCTGGAAACCATGTTAAATCCTTCCTGGAATAAACTGGAGGACTAATAAACAAGGAAAATAGTGTTTGCAGTAGACTCCCCACCACTCCAAACTTTGTATACGCACCTGGAGAGAAAGAGAGAGTGATACATGGCAATCAGAGACCTTGCGGCTCCCTCTAGCTAAGGATTGTGCGTCATTTTTATTTTATTTATAACACTGAGTGGGTATTGCTTCTTAAATCAGAAAAACAGTAAAAAAAAATTTGTGTAAAGAACGTGAGTTTCTGCACTATCCCCGCCATCTCCCCTCCACCATCATTTCTACTGCAGGTCTCTCAGGCCAGGCGGGCCAGGCACAGCCTCTTAAATCAAATCCTGGGGAGAACGGCTAGTTGGGGAACAGTACAGCCTTCCACAGCACCAGATGCGGGCATGGAGAGACTCCCAAACGCACCCGCTCAGCCCCGGGCGGAGGAGGCAGCACAGGCCCACGAGGAGGAGCATGGGAAGCGGCTGCGGTGGGGGGGGGGGGGGGGGGGGACATCAAGGAGCTGGTCCGTGCGGGGTGCTGGTTCTGAACCGGCCTGAGTCAGGGCCCTGCATGTGCATCTCGGCTGTGGCGTTTACGAAGCTGCGATTTGGAGTGAGTGACTCCGTCTGAAAAGTGGAGACAGAATGATCATACCGCTCAAGTTGCTAAAAAAGTTAGTGATAGGCTGCACCATAGGACATCGCTGCTTTTGCGGGTCAAAAACGGGCAAATAGCCCTGGCCAGTTTGCTCAGTGGTGAGCATCAGCCCACAGACTGAAGGGTCACAGGTCTGATTCCCAGTCAAGGGCACATACCTCAGTTGCAGGTTCGATCCTTGGCCCAGTCAGGGCACAAGCAGAAGGCAACCAATTGACATGTGTCTCTCACATCGATGTTTCTCTCCCTCAAACTTACTCTCTCTCTCTCTCTCTCTCCCCCTCCCTACCTCCTTAAAAAAAAAATCAATGGGAAAAATATTCCCAGGTGAAGATTTAAAAAACCGTAGGCAAATTCTAGCAATTTCTCATGGTTCAACTTCATGGAAAGAACTTCACACCATGCCAGCATGTGGCCAGGGCCCCTTCATCCTCAGGAAGAGTTTATCCCCACTTCACAGACGAGCTGGTAAGGGTGGGACCAGGACAAGAGGGTTGCGGGGAGCGGTGGAGAGCAGCAAGGTGCAGAGGGCTGGGAGGAACGCTGGTGGGCACCAGGGTGAGAAGACTCAGAATGGTGAAGGCTCTGGAGACCCAACAGCATGCCAACGGCTGGTGCCACCTCCCTCTGTTCCTTTAAAGCCACCTCCCACCCACCCCCCCACACACACATATAGCGGGTCCTCCTGACCGCATTAAAGTCACTTCCATGTGGCAGAAGTCTGCCCGCACCCCAGCCCTGCATCCTAGGGGAACCCTGAGCCCTCCCTCCAGCATCTCGGGGACACAGGTTTGCTGCTCTGTGCTGAGGTAGATGCATCCTCCCACCCTGGGGAGGAGCAGAGGCTGGGAGTTACGCCGCCTGGTTGCCCGGCTCCCCTCGGTCCTCATTAGCTCAGTTGCTATAAGTTCCGTTGCACTGGGTGTCCAGAGACCCGCGTCTGAGGGATGTGAGCCCGTAGAGGTAACGTGGGTGGTGGGGAGGGAGAAAGCTGCGCTGGCCAGCCTGTTAGGGTCTTCGTGGGGAGTAACCCAAAGCTGGAGAATTTGGGGGTATCAGACTCCAATCGACTTTTTAATTCAAACGAAAGGTCTGCCCTGCTCCAGCCAGAGCTGCCAGCACCCCGAAGTCCCTTCGGTAAGGACTCTGGGTCTTCTTGGTGCCATGTTTCACACTCAGACCTCAGGGGAGCACCCAGCCGTGGGTTGGGGCTCTGTGAGAAGGGGGACAGGCGAGGGGCAGGAGGAGGAGTGAGGGTGTCATGGGCTCATTCATCCCTGGATCAGTTACTCCAAGAATAACACCTACGATTCACGTTGGAAAGATCAACAAGGCTTGTTTCATTGAATGCTCCCAACAGTCCTGCACGTAGATTTAAGTGCTCACGTGGGCTCAGAAAAGCTGAGAGTCGTGCCCTAGTTCACCTGGGAAATACGTCAGAACCAGAAGCCAGACTCACAGCCAATGCATCAATCTTTCATTCTCTTCCCAAATTCTAGACACCTGAAGGGCAATAATTGTTGTAGAATGGAGGTTCCCAAACGAGGGGGCCAGAAACCAAATTATGGCAAGGAAAAGTGCCAGGTGACAGCCAAGGCTCGATCCCGCTTAGTTCTGGCAAGAAGTGCTGCCGATTTATGGCAAGGAACCCACTCATTCCGATGGGGCATCCGGCACAGATCTCAAAGACTAAGTACGACTGACCTGCCGAATCATCCTTGTATTTGTCCACCCAACGGCTGCGGCCCACTATTTTCCACACGCCAGTAGATGTTGTGATGATTGAGACGCAACTCATTACCTTGTGGCTTGCTATTGCTGCCTTGTTGCTGTGGTAACAAGCAACCCCCAGATTTCAGTGGTTTACAACCGCCAACATGTATTTCTTGCTCCGATCGCATACATGGAGGTTGTAGGTTGGTAGAAGCTAGGACCTGCGATGCTCTATGCTTCTCCCTCCTCCTTCTGGGACTCGGCTGGAAGGCGGCCCCTGGCTGGCCTGCTGCAGGAGACCCTGCTGAGCCCTGCAGTCACCTCAGGACCTGCTGCCTGTCAGCCTCCCCACCCCTCCCCCGGTGGATTGTGGGTGCACACATCATCTAAGGGGGGCTCAGGAAGGGCAGAGGTACGTAAGCCTCTTCGGAGAGGGAACCAACAGTCATGAACAATAATGCAGATTTTCTCCACCAGCAAATACTACAGACAGAACGAGGATGAGGCAAGGCCTCAGAGTCAAAAAAAAAAAAAATTAGGGGGATCCCATGGAAGAGGAGAAAGTGGCGTCCACTTCTACCACATCCCCCTTCCCGAGCGCCTCAGTAACCCGTTCCAGGAGCCAGCGAGGAAGGCAGGTCCTCCCAGATGAGATGCAATACAGTGGTACCTCGAGATACAAGTTTAATTCGTTCCGTAACCTTGAGGCGTGGGAAACTATGAGACGCTCGAGTCGCGGTAAACTGGTGGGTCCTGTGCAGCCGGCCGATCTGCGCGATGACTCCTATCTCAACTGTTGCTCGTATTTCAAAGCAAAAATCGCTCGCTCGACGGCTCGTATCTCAAAAATCTCGTATGTTAGGGCACTCGTATCTCGAGGTACCACTGTACTGGGTACCGGCTGTGAGGTTCTAAGGTCCGAGCGAGGTTGTCCCCATCTGCATCTGCCCCTGAGCAGCCTCGGAGATGGCGGCAGTTGGGGGAGGTCCGGGGGAGAGGCCGTTCACTGGCCTCCCCTGAAGGATGGCCTCAAGGGACCTCTGTCGGTGAGCTTGGAGCCAACATCTCACAGAACCGGACCGAACCTTGGGCACTGGAGCATTCAAGAACGTGTGAGACGCCAAGAGGAAGAAATGGCGCTCCTCCTCGGAGCTCGCCTTGGGGTACAGCCTGCCTCCCAGCCTCAGGTGATGAGCAGCATGAAGGCTCTGAGATTCCAGGAGCTGTCCAGGGTGACGCACCCCGCCGCTGACCACACCGGGGCTGGAACGCCGGGGTCTTCACGCCCCATCTCTTCACCCACAGCGTCCTCGATGAGCGTTCTCTCTTCAATTCCTTCCTTCCGGTTTGCATCCACCCTTCCTTCCCTGCCACCAGGCAGCGTGGGGCCCACGGCTGGACCCGCAGAGAGGAGGTGTAGGGAGAAACAGCACACCCCCAGCAAGCAGGTGTCAGCTGCCGGTAACCCGGAGGCATCAGGCAGAGGAAGGGAGTCCAGGATTTTTTATTTTTTTTTTTAACTATGTAAATGATGAAAGCCGTCGTTGGCTACCTCCTTTCCATCAGAACTCGCGGGCATGTGCGGCTTTGATTAATGAGGCTCCCTCCAAGAATGATATTCACGTTTCCCAATAAAGACACCATGGGGTGTTCGGGGCTCAGCGTTGGCAACGGGCTGAGGATTCAAGCTGGGCCTTTTTTTTTTTTTTCCCCCTTCCCCCCTTCTATCTTATCGACCAGGTACAAAAGGATGTTGTTTTAATGAGGAAAAAAAAAATCTCTTCCTTCGCGGACGGTTCTAAACTCAGTGGGTTCTCTTTGCAGCCAGGTGAGAGAGAGTTGCCATTTCAATGCCGAGAGCCCTCCCGAATGCCGGCAGCCTGGGAGGTATAATGAACAAGCTCTGGTCTTGGATGGGTTCCCAGACCCACAACGCGAGCACGCCGCGATGTCTAAACAGAAGTCCCTGGCTCTCTTTCAGTCCCTCGTCTTATTAGGTTTGACGCTTCTTTATTATGTTTTGTTCTGCATCTCTAAATCCACTCCCCCTCCACCCCCACCCCCACTCTCTCTCTCTCTCTCTCTCTTCTGCAGCATAATGCTGCAAACACGGGGCCTGCACGCCCAAGAGCATTGTCCCTCGGTCGCCATGGTAACCCACGCGCATCCACCAAGCTCCTTCCTCCCCGTGCAACAGCAAGCAAGCCAGCGTGCTCGGGCTCGGGGAGAGCTCGGAGCTCGCACCTTTGCGCGCACCCAGCCCGGTGGGTGCACATCCCCACGGGGGTGTCTGTTTCTGAGCGGGAGTTGGCAAGAGCCATAGGGGCCAGGGCCACTGTGCTTGATCAACTTCATTAAAACACCCAAGTCTGTTTGTTGTTGTTTCACCTGCGCCGGGAGGGGACCCGGCCGCCCCTGACAAATGGGCTGAGAGGCTGTGGAGTTTCACCAGGGCGGGCGCTGGTGGGCGAGAGCTGCCGAGCTGTGGTTTCACAAGAGCGCCCCGAGGCTTTGTACTCACACCGCGCCTTTCATCGGGGCCTCTCAGCGGCTCCCTCATTAGCCCAGCTGCCCCTGGGAAGGAGGTAGGTGGTGAGTGGGTCTCCCCCACACGCCAAGCCCCCCTCCGGTGAGGGGAGAGGCCTGCACCTGGTTGCCAGAACATAAACAGGACGCGGACCCGCACGCAGGCCATTGGAGCCCGGCTCTCTCCTGGTGCAATTTTCCAGCCACCGTGCCCATCATTTGCATTTTTAATTCCACTCATTACCCGTGCGGCTTCTGTGGAAGGGAGACCTGTCGCCACACATCTCAACCGTCTGCGTGCCTGCGGCTGGCCCCTTGCGTGCAGAAACCAGGCCTCCTGGTGGAAGGCGGAGGGGAATATTCACGGGGTCCCACTGTAAAACAGCACGGGACCCACCTACCCATGATGGATCCCGGCTGCCTCCCTGGCAGCACCAAGCTCAGTCAGTTCTAAAAGTCCTGCCCGACCCAGTTTGGCTCAGTGGGTAGAACATCAGACTGAAAGGTCCCAAGTTCGATTCCGATCAGAGGCATGTACCTTGGTTGCAGGCACATCCTCAGCACAAGGTGTGCAGGAGGCAGCTGATCGATGTTTCTCTCTCATTGATGTTTCTGACTCTCTGTCCCTCTGTAAAAATCAGTAAAATATATTTAAAAAATAAAATATTAAAAGTGTACATTTCAAAATAAAAGGACTGAGAAAAATCCCTCAGGTCATCTGAAAACTTCCTCCTCACCCAAACTGCACCTTCATCGGAGTTAAAAGTGAGTGGGGCATAGGATTGGGTCTCAGTTCAATACCTCCACTTACCGAGCCTTAGAGAGGTGTTTCCACGAACCTCACGCCCCGCAGCCAGTTGGTGACGGGGGATCCCAAGGCCCAGAGCCCACATAGCTCAGCCACGAGGCCCGCCCTCCCTCCCCGGCTACATTGGCTGGGCACGCAAGAAACTCCACGGAAAGATCCGTGCGGCGTGCGTTGCCCTGGAATATTAGCAAGATGAGCTCCATGCCAGCAGGGATTTCAGCTGCATCCCGGAGGAGAGAGCGTGGTATGTGACGAACGCACCATAGATTGTCCTTGATGGTCATCTACCCTGATCCTACCCACGTAGCTCAGGGAAAAGAGCACAAGGCCAGGCAGAGGACAATCCTTCTGTGAGAGGAAGACACCCCCACTTTCCTGCTGGATTCCTGGGGCTGTGACCGGGCCATGCCCTTTGCCTAAACACATGCCCCACCCCCCAATTTAGGATTCTGCTCCAAGCTTACCTCTCCAGAGAGGCCTCTCTTGACCTGCACGCTTACTATTCACCTCCTTCATCTCATTCATTCCTTTTTATTTCCCCTTATTCCCATTTTATTGTCATTATAAATATTCGCAGCAGCCCTGATCCTTTTACAACTCTCTCCCCACGTGACCATCTAAGGCTCCAGGAGATCAAGACTTTTCGTCTGCCTTGTTCACTGCACTTTTCCTGGGACCTGGGCCAGTGCCGGACACTCGGGAGATGCTCCATCAATATTTGCTGAAGTAATAAACCTAGAACAAAAAATCGTAATGAAAGGGAAAGTGCTAAAGAGCATAAAAACAGAAGCATTTGTGTTTCAAGGCTAGAAATGTTTAGTATTATCGCATTACTCATCTGTATCAATATTAGCCGCAACTTGGAGCTTCATAAATCCTCTTTGGACTTGAACAAATGCCCAGCATTGATATGTGTGTACAAAACACACGCGTACAACGTATCATTATCTTCCCGGCTCCCCGAGATCCCACAGTTGGTGTTCTCGGTGTTTGTTTTGGCCTCTGGGGCTTTATTAATGTAATTACAGGCACCAGTCACCAGGCGGAGGGGTAATTGGGTGGCTAGAAGGATCTAGATAGAACTAATCACAAAGGTAGGGCAGAGTCACCCAAGAAATGAACTGGTCCAACTGATGCATTTCACAGATGTGGGCACTGAGGCCCCGGCCAGTAGGGGCCTGCTCTTTGGCACTAATATGGCTAATCTGGGGGGGAGAGGAGAGGGCGTCTAAGGGACAAGTCTGCACCAATTTATTTTATAAATGGAGGTTGAGTTGGAGGAGTGTAAATTAAACTGGCTTCAGCTAAACACACGGTCAAGGCGATCTCCTCCCCTTTGAGCTGTCAAAACCAAAAGCTAAAGGAAAATCATCCTGATCGGAAACCTGTCACACACGGTCTTCCAAAAGAAGCCAGGTACAGAAGCAAGCATCGCCCTAAACAGCCCGGGCACATGCTCAGGATCCTTCCCACTCCTCACACAGCAGTCCTGGCATTCTTTCTTCATTCTTTCTTCAATGAACCAGCCAAAAAAAAAGAAAAAGAAAAAAAGAGGCATCTATGGGCCATTGAGAAGAACACTATCAGATTCTCTTGGATTTGGAAACAAAAGCCAATACACAACTCAGACAATTATGACACATCAATTTTTTTTTTTTGGTCAGTATCTTTTTTACTTAATAAATATTTATTGTTCAGATTATTACAATTGTTCCTCTTTTTTCCCCCATACCTCCCCTCCACCTGGCTCTCACTCCTGGCTCTGCCCTTACCTCCCCGCCATTGACCTCATCCATAGGTGTATGATTTTTGTCCAGTCTCTCCCTGCACCACCTCACCAGTTTCCCCCTGAGAATTGTCAGTCCACTCCCTTTCTATGCCCCTGATTCTATTATACTCACCAGTTTATTCTGTTCATCAGATTTTTAATTCACTTGATTTTTAGATTCACTTGTTGATAGATATGTATTTGTTGTTCATAATTTTTATCTTTAACTTTTTCTTCTTCCTCTTCTTAAAGAGTATCTTTCAGCATTTCATATAATACTGGTTTGGTGTTGATGAACTCTTTTAGTTTTTTCTTATCTGTGAAGCTCTTTATCTGACCTTCAATTCTGAATGTTAGCTTTGCTGGGTAGAGTGATCTTGGTTATAGGTTCTTGCTATTCATCACTTTGAATATTTCTTGCCATTCCCATCTGGCCTGCATAGTTTCTGTTGAGAAATCAGCTGACAATTCGTAAGGGTGCTCCCTTGTAGGTAATGAACTGTTTTTCCCTTGCTGCTTTTAATATTTTCTCTTTGTCTTTTGCTCTTGGCATTTTAATTATGATGTGTCTTTCTGTGGTCCTATTTTGATTCCTTTTGTTTGGAGTTCTGTGTGCTTCCTGGACTTGTAAGTCTATTTATTTCTCCAGATGTGGGAAGTTTTCAGTCATTCTCTCTTCAAATAGGTTTTTAATATATTGCTCTCCCTCTTCTTCTGGCACCCCCATAATTCTGATGTTGGTACGCTTAAGTTGTCCCAGAGGCTCCTTACACTATCTTCCAATTTTTGGATTCTTTTTTCTTTTTGCTTTTCCAGTTGAGTGTTTTTTGCTTCTTTGTATTTCAAATCTTTGACTTGATTCTTGCATTCCTCTAGTCAGCTGTTAGCTCTCTGTATAATATTTTTTATTTCAGTCAGTGTATGTTTAATTTCTAGTTGGTCCTTTTCATCTGCTCTTGGGTCTTGCTAAATTTATTCATTTTTCTAGGAAATTCTTGAAAAACCTTATAATCGTGGTTTTGAACTCTATATCCAGTTGTTTGCTTTCCTCCATTTCTTTCGTTTGTGATCTATTCCCTTTGTCTCTGCATTTTCACTGCTTCCCTGAGTTGGTAGAGTAGCTTTGTGTGCTAGGTGTCCTATATGGCCCAGTAGTTCTGCCTCCCCAGTTATTTGAGGTGGACTCTCTTGGTGCACCCCTTTGTGAACTGTGTGTACAGCCTTCTTGTAGTTAAGTCTTGATTGTTGTTGGTATCACTGGGGGCAAGTGATCTGCAAGGCACTTGGTGTTGAGGATCAGCTGTGTCTACGCCAGGAGAACTTCTGTGCTGAGTCTGCCTTATGGTATGAGACTTGCTTAAGCCTCTGTGCTGGGCTTTGATGGGGCGGAGTCTCGGGGCTGAGCAGACAGCCTTGGCTTCCCATCAGCCCTGCCCTATGCAGCCCCTAGGTCTCATGTCCCTCAGTAATTGCTACAGACCTCTGTGTTCAATCACGCTTGCACACCTCCAGATCTCTGCCTCTCGAAGCTCCCCTGAGTTTCCATGTGCTCCGGGGACCCATATAAGTCTAGGACCCCAGGGTCTTGCCCAAAACTGGGGTTCAGTGCAATCGGAACTGGATTTCAGTACAGTTAGGAGGTTCTGTCTTCCTCCTACTAGAGAAAGCAAGTGGCACAATCAGCAGTCAGTCCTCTCTGCACGCACTTGCACACGCCTCCAGACCTCTGCCTTTCACGGCTCCCCTAAGTTTCCGTGCACTCCTCCCTTTTCATGACAGTCCAGACTCCCCCAATAAGAGTCTTGCCCAGAACTGGGGTTCAGTGCAGTCAAAACTAGGGCTCAGTGCAGTTGAGAGTTTCAGTCTCCCCGTAACCAGCCAGGAACTCCACCGCCTGCCCATCCTCTACACACGCCTGTCTCCGTACCTCAGCTTTTTGCAGCTCCTTTGAGTCTCTGTGAGCCCCTCTCTTTCCTTCTAGTTGTAGGATTTCCACTCAGCCAGCTTTCCTGTGTTTCTGGATGATGTCCATTCTGTCTTTTAGCTGCAGTTTTGAAATTGTTGAAAGTGTTCACCTATGCCACCATCTTGGTCTCTCACATCAGTCCTCTCTTAAAGGCATCCTCTGCCATTTTAAAAACGTCCCATATCTCAGCCACCCCACCCCTGTGCAAGACCATTCCCCCAGAGCCTCCATCTGCTCCTGCCTTTCTCTCCTTGCCCTGGGTGTATAAACTCTCGGGGTACCTGCTCACATCCATCCATAGGCCCTGGTCTCCCCACCCTCCCTATTGCAGAGAGTGAATTCTGTGCCCCTCCCCACTGCACTGCCGGTTGCTATCTGAGTTGCTAAGGAACAGTGTGATGCACCTGCAGCCTCTCAGACGCGGGGTGAGGAGAACTCTTCCTCCACCTCATGCCAAGAATCGGTGTGTCACCCCATTGCTGTCTGTACCCCCCTCCTCAACCGAGGGGCAAGCTGACAGGTTTCTCAAACGTAGCTGCCCCGTTTCTAAACATTCCCGACAAGTGCAGTCCACCCGGGCCTGCCGGGCGGAGCTCAGCTGCTTCCAATGTGCACTGCCATCCGCGGGCTCTGCCGCTCAGAGGTCACTGGGCTGGCGACCCTCACTCAGTTCACTGTTGAGCCAATGCCTTTGAATCCGGCATTCTACCTGTTCTGTCGTGTTTCCCTTGCTTGATGTTTTTGAAAACAGCATAAGACCCACCAGACTGATTCACTCCTCGTGGCCTTCTGAGCACCCACAATGCCTCGCACCCAGTGGTGTCACTGTGACTAAGGGGGTGTGGGCCAGCAGAGCGCTCTCCCCAGCATAACAGCACCTGATCGCTCGGAGGCTCAGGTGTCTCCCTCTGCTGTCACACCCTCGGTCTCTCTGGGATGGAGAGGCCACATCCTATTTGTCTCTGTCCCCTGTCCACGCGGAATAAAATGCTTTCTCGTGTGCGGTTGTAAACAAAACCTAACCTTGACCGTCTTCACTAGTTTAAAGGGCGTGGTTGGGTGGCATGAAACACATGTGCAGTCACACTTCTTCACAAACTCACTCTCTGTTGGTTAACGGCTTTTCCTACAAAATGAATAAACACAAAGATAAAACACAGAGCCGGGCTTAAAGGAATCTAGACAACAAAATAGCAATGCTGTGTCCCTCTAAGTCCGCTGGCGATGGCCTCTTAGCTCTTCTGTGACTGTGCCCAGCCCTGAGAACATGCTCATTAAGCAGCTGTACTGACGCTCTGGACGCTGGGAATAGAGGATGAAGGACGCGCCGATGCTGCAGGCTGCACAGAGGCAGAGAGAGATGGTGCTGACCTCCACTCCCCACGTGGCCGGGCCCACGTCATGCAGGCAGGAATAGTGATCTGTTTTCCCCCTCTTGTAGCCTCTGTACTCCAAGCAGTATCTGGCTCCTCGTAGGCATTTTAGCAACGTTGGTTGAATCAATAAACCTGGAACATCTGGGTGAAGACGTTGGAGAAAGCTTCACAGAAGACATTGACTAGCCCTAGCCGGTTGGGCTCAGTGGTTAGAGTGGTTTAATTCCAGTCAAGGGTCTGCTGAGAATGCCTGCTTGTCCCGGCGATATGTCCCCTTCCCCCTCCCCTCTTCAGAACTTACAAAGAATTCACATCATGTAATTTTAAGACTCGAAACAGTCTACTTACGTTTCCAGAAACAGAGATGCTTCATCGAGTGGTATTCTTAACAGTTTTCAACGAATCAGGAAGCCCAGCTGGTGTCGCAGGCTTGATGGCACCTCTCAAGGCCCCTGTCCACTGTGAGACATCTGTTTCGGCAGGAGGGTTCAGCCGCCCACCCCCTCCACTTAACAGATCTTAGAGAAACCACCAATTATCTCGTGACTGCCAGCCCGGGGGTCAGAGGGCGACCTCCTGCTGGGCCATTTGCAACGATTATGTAATGAATACCGCCATGATGTATCCCTGCATGTAATGGTTTTCACAGACAGAGACCTTTTCCTCCCGGGCTATTCTTCAAAGCAAGGCGGTCTCCTGTTCCACCTGCCCGCTTTGGCACAGTGCCCGTGGCTTTCCTCGCACCTGGCTCGGTCCTCTCTCTCTCTGAAACCCACGGGTCCGGGACACGTGTGAACTAGGTCTGGTGGCCCTGCTTCCCCTCTGCCGTTGGTAAAGGCATCAGTTGACACAAACGCTCCATCGTGGCCGCTGACGCCTCCCAAAGTCCACACGTGGATTTATTGACCGAGAGGGACATAACGAGCCCGCACGTCGGCCCGCTCGATATGGGCCTGGAGACCATAAATCTCAGCGCCGACCCAACCCGAAAGTCGATGGCCGTGTATTGTGACACCCTCTCTTTGGGCGAAAGCAATCAATCGGGGATGGATTTTGAAATAATTCCGTTTTGATTGGGAGCGCGGGGCTGGCGTGACAGGGCAGGCGGGGAACAGCGGGCGGGAAGCCGGAGAGAACAGTTGCTCCTTGTAATCCCGTCGTCAGCTGGGGCGCCGCGCGCGGCACTTAGAAAAATGAAAAAGGACCCTGCCCTCCCTTCAGCCTCCAGAAGGGCCGCTTTCTGGGATGATGTCATCATAATGGCAGGGCGTGCGCGGCCCTCTGCGAATCCCCGCCGGGCATGGGCCCTGCGCGAGAATCAATTACACGAAAGATAAACGGCGCATTAGACGTGTCTTTTGGCATATAACTCCCTGCTGATATATATATGTTGTTCTGCTGAGCAACCGGCGATTTAGATAAACCTCAAGGTCAGGTTTGGACCTAGAGATGTTTTTCATTAGCCGGAGAGTGACCATCCTGATAACAGACACAGCAGCTCCCAGAAAATGATCAAACGCCGGCCGCCTCCTCCTCCTCCTCCTCCTCCTCCTCCTC
>PVJN01015355.1:11924-44617 GCA_004026805.1 Lasiurus borealis | reverse complement strand
GGGGGGCATTTTTGCTGGCGGCGGTAGAGGCTCCTCTTGGCTTTGGGTGCCCAGGGAGGTTGTGCTAAGAGAGAATGGAGAAAGGCAGGGATGGGAGCTCCGCCTAACCCAGGAGCCCAGAGCGGGTCTCCTAAAGCAGCGGTTCTCAACCTGTGGGTCCGACCACTTTGGGGGTCGAATGACCCTTTCACAGGGGTCGCCTAAGACTACTGGAAAACACCTATTTCCCATGGTCTTGGGAACCAACACACCGCTCCTCGGTGTAGCAAAATGTAGCAATGTAGTTTACTGTTGTCATATTAAGACTGTTACCCATGCTACACCACGATTCAAGACAAAATTTCATTTATTTGTACTTAGAAATAAATATTTCACAATATATAATTACATATTGTTTTTGTGATTCATCGCTATGCTTTAGTTATGTTCAATTTGTAACAATGAAAATACATCCTGCATATCAGATATTTACATTACAGTTCATAACAGTAGCAAGATTACAGTTATGAAGTAGCAATGGAAATCATTTTATGGTTGGGGGTCACCACCACATGAGGAGCTGTCTTAAAGGGTCGCGGCATTAGGAAGGTTGAGAACCACTGTCCTAAAGGGAAAAAAAAAGCAAACATTAGTTTGTTTCCACGTTCCCTAAACTGATCTATGTGTGCCTCTGCACCATCGTTCCCCCATTCCCGGAAACAGCTCCTATTACTCATTCATTCATTCATTCATTTTTTGAATTGTACTACACAGGGGAGAAGATAAGCCCTAGGGCATGTCCTGTGCCCGGTGGGAGCTTCTCTGCCAGGGGAGGTTAGACCACCGCCAGCTGGGCTGTGGCCTGGGAGAGAAGGTGGTCAAAGAGGAGTCACCCAAGGGTGGAGGCGGTTGGAGTCGCACGTGCAGAGGAAGACCTGCCAGCATGTGGGGGGAACCTCAGGCACAGGCTGCTGGTCCGGCTGGAAGCAGAGTCCGCTACAGGGAGAAGCAGAGGGTGAGACTGGCCCGGTGAGCAGGGGCCAGGATGCACGTGGCACACAGCCCCCTTCCGAGGAGCTGGCGTTTTATCCTGGGGCAGTAGGTATCCCTGTAGGGACTAAAGCTGATCTCTGCCCAAACTCTCATAGCCACATCGTCCATTCCGTGTGAGGCCTTGAGTGACAGTTACTGGAATATTTTATCTCTTCTCCTAGCCTGGAAGCCCCAGGATAACAGAGGTGGTGTTGTGTTTTATGCTAGTACATGGAGGTCACTTGGGCATCTTGTTCAAGTGCAGCTCTGCTTTAGAAGGTCTGGGATGGAACCCAAGGTCCCGTATTTGCAACAAGCGCCCTGACAATGTTGGTGCTGCTGGCCCGGGGGCCACACTTTGAGTTCTCTCTGTCTGTGTTTTCGGTGACAGCTACCGTTAGACAGAGGAGCTGCTCATTTTTCTTTCTAAACAGATGCCATGATTTCAGGTTCGTTCCTTGTATCTTCTGGGAGGATAACAGTAGAAATTAATGAAATAAAACTTAAAATCTACAGTAACAACCTTGAAGTTGGGTGTCTAGGGAACAGGAGTGGAAGGAAGATTTTACACTGTGTGCTCTTGCACCTTTAAAAGAATTTGAACTTTTGGGCATATTAACTCTTTAGTTTACTGAAATTTAAAAATACATTGTTGGCCTTTCCTCTTTTTCAGTATATTCATCTTTAGCCCAGATACCATTAGGATACTAACATAGAATAGGAATCAGATTATTATTGAATAAATAGACTCATTGTCTCCCCTGACTCTTATTTTTAAATAGACTTAAAAAAAAAAGCAATTATAGTTTTCACAGCAAAATTAAACAGAAGGTTCTGAGATTTCCCATAGATCCTCTGTTCCCACACACGCATAGCCTCCCCCATTAACAATATCCCTAACCACGTTGGTACATTTGTTAGGGTTGCTAAACCTACACCAACATATTATAATTATTACCCAAGTTTACAGTTCATTCTTGGTGTTGTATATTCTCTGTGTGTCTGGACAAATGTATAGTGACATGTAGTATATACCCAAAAGCTCCACTGTCCTAAAAATCCTCTGTGCTCTGCCTGTTCATCTCTTCCTCCCCTCACCCCCTGGCAACCACTGACCTTTGTAATTTTACCTTTTCCAGAATTTCATATAGTTGGAATTGTAAAGTATATATCTTTTTCAGATGGGCTTTCACTTAGTAAGTCACATTGAAGTTTCTTTTGTATCTTTCCATGGCTTGACCGCTCCCTTTTCAGTGCTGAATAATATCCCATTGTCTGGATGGACCAAGTTTATCTGTTCAACCAGAGAAGGACATCTTCTTAGTTGCTTCTAAGCTTTGACAGTTATGAATAAGCGGCTACAAACATCTGCGAGCAGATTTTTGTGTGGCTATAAGTTTTCACCCCCTTTGGGTAAATGCCAGGGAGCACAGTTGCTGGGTCAAGAATAAGTGTAGTTTTAAATAGACTTTTTAAAAGAGCAATTATAGGTTTCGCAGCAGCTGTGGGAGATGGGGTACCAGTGTATGATGTATCTCTTCTCTTGGAATATGGGAGCTTGATTTTCCTCAGAAGAACATCAGCTGTCAAGCTGCCTCCCAAAGTGGCTGGAGCATTTGCTTCCCACCAGCAATGAGAGAGAGAGAGAGAGAGAGAGAGAGAGAGAGTTCCGTTGCTCTCCATCCTCACCTGCATTTGGCCTGGTCAGGGTTCCAGATTGTGGCCATTCTCATAGTCGTGTAGGGGTCTCTCATTGTTGCTTTTATTTGCATTTCCCTGCTGACATAGGATGTGGCGTACCCCCACCCTCTTTCTTTTGGTGGTTAACTTATAATGAGTAAAAATAATAAAGTAGTCATTTTAAATTTTATTTTATAATACACAGTGATATTCAGGGATATCTATAATACAGAAAAGCAATACTTTCTATTGGTTATATTTGTGAAACTAAACAAGTACCCCTAATTTCCCATTATTCCTAGTATCTTGGATTTTACTCTTGGAAGAGTGATGAACCAGCAGTCTTCTGCACTATTTGTTAAGTTTATAAGAAAGACATAATGGGAAAAAAAATTTTATTTTTAGTGTTCATGTACTTGGGTACCTTTCCTGCAAATTATTTTTATATCTGTCAGGTGTTACAATGGGATGAAACTCACAGGCTTTGTTCACTTACTTTGGTAAACTTTGCTGAGCCTGTTTTCTCATCTAGTATATTCTGTATTTATCTTTAAAAAAAAAAAAGTAGATCCTGTCTTAAAACTGAAAAATGTCACAGTGTGCTTAGGAAATGGGGAAGAGCAGTAGTGAATGTGAGTTGTTTAAAACATGGTTGACTTGGTGATGTAAGTCCATGGCTTAGTGCAGGTGTGGTGCTGGGTACCACCGTGGCCCCAGAGATGACAGCCCATGGGCCCAGCCTTCACGCAGCTTGTCATCTAGCAGGGAGAAGGCATCCGGGAAGATCATACATGCGATAATACAGGTGCGTGCAGAGGGAACCCCTCAGCGGGGGCTTCCGGGGAGACCTCTGAGGCAGGTGAGGTCTGAACTACGTCTTTTAAGAGAAAGAGGATTGAGTTGATGGGCGGAGTGTGCAGATTGTGAAAAGGAATAAGAAATACTAGTGGCACTTTTCCTGCATGTTTTGGAGTTATTCAGGGTTGCCTTCCAACTCTGTTGGCCTTGTTTTTGAGACCAGTGATTTTTAACCTGGGGGAAGGCACCTCAGATTAAAGAAACTACCCAGTTACAGAGAGATTTGTAGCGAGCAAAAGGCCCCATCTTTCATCCCAGCACACTCTAGGCTCTGCACACACAAACACAGGCACACACACACCCCAGGAGTTTTGTGGTTAGCCTGGCGGCGGTCATTTTGCTGTTACCAGAATGTAATCTGGAGTGTAATTCCATTGGCTGTTTTCTACACGAAGAGACAGACTCAGAGCCATGAAGTCATTCCATTTGAACAGCCACACAGCTGGTTTTGGCAGAACTGAAACCCAAGTTCTTGGACCTCTTAGTTTTTGCATATCTTGTTCATGTTCCCCTGCTCACTTGTCTGTGCTTTGTCTCTAACAGTACGTCACTGAAGGCAAAAGTGTGTGTGTGTCTGCCAAGCAGTATATTGTATTTCAGAGTGCTTGATGTGGTCACCCGCGTCTGTACGTGTGCACTGCAGAGTAAGTCGAGGTGCCTGCAAGGAAGAGGGCCGAGGAAGGAAGCCTTGCCAAAACCGGTTTGGCTCAGTGGAGAGAGCCTTGGCCTGCAGACTGAAAGGTCCCAGATTCGATTCCTGTCAAGGGCACGTACCTTGGTTGCGGGCACATCCCCAATGGGGGGGGTGTGCAGGAGGCAGCTGATTGATGTTTCTCTCTCATCTATGTTTCTAACTCTCTATTCCTCTCCCTTCCTCTCTGTAAAAAATCAACAAAATACAGTGGTACCTCGAGATACGAGTGCCCTAACATACGAGATTTTTGAGATACGAGCTGTCAAGCGAGCGATTTTTGCTTTGAAATATGAGCAACATTTGAGATAGGAGTAATCGTACAGATCGGCCGGCTGCACACAACCCACCAGTTTACCTTGACTCGAGAGTCTCATAGTTTCCCACGCCTCCAGGTTACAGAACGAATTAAACTCATATCTCGAGGTACCACTGTATATTAAAAAAGAAAAAAGAAAAGAAAGGAAGCCTCACGCTGGGAGGATGGGTAGAGATTCTCGGACATGGGAAGGTGTCCTAAATGCCAAGAGCCGGGAGGCCTGGCTGAGTGATCTGAAGCAGGAAGAAGCCAGGACCCGAGTGTGGAAGAGCATGGAAGCTGGGGGAGTCGAGCGTGGCTCCTAGTGTAGGGCTGCGGTGGCCTCCGCTTTTCACTTAGTGTTCCCATTTCCAGGAGGGCGGCCCGTGGGAGGTGGGGTAGGAGAGTGTCTGATGTATCTCTCCTCTTCTGATCTGGGAGGTTGAGTTTGCGCAGGAAACATCAGCCGCAAAGAGGACTTAACTGGAGGAAAGATTACATTAGGGTAAAAACAACGATGGGAAAAAAAAAAAAGGAGATAATTAGGTTTTGGCTCACTTAATATGTGCCAGTTGTTATGTTTGGAAGTAGTCAACTTCCAAATAATGGGGGAAGCGATCGTATTATCCCTGCCTCCTGTATTTTTTGGAACAGGAGTGTGAGGAAACTGAAGTTCAGAGGTTAGGTAACATAGAGCTGTTAAGATTCAAGCTTGAATTGTCTGGCTTTATATTTACACTAGAGGCCTGGTACATGAAATTTGTGCATGCCCAGCCTGCACACTCTCCAACCTGGGACCCCTTGAGAGATGTTTGACTTCCTATTTAGGCCCGATTTCAGTAGAATCGGGCCTAAGTGGGCAGTCGGGCATCCCTCTCACAATTTAGGACTGCTAGCTCCCAACTGCTTGCCTGCCTGAATTCCTGATTGCCCCTAACTGCTTCTGCCTGCCAGCCTGGTCACCCCCTAACCACTCCCTTGCCAGCCTGATTGTTGCCTAACTGTTCCCCTGTCATCCTGTTTGGCCCTAATTGCCCTCCCCTGCAGGCCTAGTCACCCCTGACTACCCTCCTCTGCAGGCCTGGGTCCCCCCTGACTACCCTTCCCTGCAGGCCCAGTTGCCTTCACCTTCTCTCCTCTGCTGACCTGGTCACCCCTGGTCACCCTCTGCAGGCTTGATCGCCCCAACTGCGCTCCCTTGCAGGCCTGGTTTCTCCCAACTACCCTTCCCTGCTGGCCTGATCACCCACAACTGTCCTTTCTTGCATACCTGGTTCCTCCCTACTCTCCTCCCCTGCTGGCCATCTTATGGTGGCCATCTTGTGTCCACATGGGGCATTCATCTTTGACCATATGGGGCAGCTGTCTTGTGTGTTGGGGTGATGGTCAATCTGCATATTACTCTTTTATTAGATAGGATAGATGCCTGGTGCACGGGTGGGAACCAGCTGGTTTTCCCTGAAGGATGTCCCGGATCAGGGTGGGGGTGATCTAGGGGCGTGGGGCAGCCTGGTTGAGGAGCCTGTGGTAGTTTGCAGGCTGGCCATACCCCCCTGGGGACTCAAGCGAAGGCCCTGGTATCTGGGACTTATTTATCTTTTATAATTGAAACTTTGTAGCCTTGAGGAGAGCCAAACCTCCTGCTTGCTCCATGACCACAGCCATTTTTGTTGGGATTTATTTATCTTATATATTTGAAACTTTGTATCCTTGAGCATAGGGCTAGCGAGGGTAGCAAGGAAGCTTGGCTTCCTCCATTGCTGGGGAAACCCAAGCCTCCTGCTTGCTGCAGCTCCATGGCCACAGCTATCTTGGTTGGGTTAATTTGCATACTTGCTCCTGATTGACTTGAGGTATGGTCAATTTGCATATTACTCTTTTATTAGATAGATTCTATCTGTTGTACCTATGCTATCTTTGTAATAAAGGGATTACAATACAGGTTCAGATATGGGACAGGACGGTCAGAACTTTGAAAAATATCTTTCCCACAAAGATACTTTTCTCCTTTAGATGAGGGGCATAAAATGAATAACTAACCTGCTTTTAAAAATAGGTGTGCAGTACTGAGAGAAAGAGTTAAACATTCATCAGCTCCCACCTTCACACCCCTTACGGTGGACCCAGGTGCAGCTGTGCACTGACCTGGAATTGAACCAGGACATTTCAGTGCCCTGGATGGCACCTACCCAACTAAGATACATGGTGAAAGCAGAGTTTATTCCTGTATTTTTATTTATTAATTATTATTTTCCATACCAACAACTCTAAAGCTACATTTTCTACACATCACATTTTCCTCCTGCCCTTTTATAATCTCTCTCTATGACTTTCCCACTCTTCCATGCAATCCTTCATTTTCCGTCCTTTACAGTAGCTTAATTCATATTTTTCATAATTTTATAGGCATTATAAGGCGTGTACTCTTTAACAAATACCGGTTTAAAAAAAATAAGTGTGCAATATTGAAGCGATACAGGAAGTAGAACTAATTATATTTGAATCCCTGAATTTCATGATGCTCTTAATTAGGGGGGAAAGAAAACGGGAAATAAGTGGGAAAATCACCGGTAGGAAAATCGAAGACAGGTCAAGATTGTGGGGGAGGTTAGGGGCACTTGGGATAGACCGAAAGAGTTCAGTTTTGAGATGACCATCAACCTGAGTTTTCTCTTTTCTCGGGTACTGGAGTTGGGAGCTTCAGGGTGTGTTCACTTGTTATCTGGCGTTCTTTTCAAAGCACCGTGAAACCACGCCGCGTCATTATTCGGCCGCCCCGGAAGATTTTCCCGGTGTTGAGAGTCTATTCTGAGTAGGCTCTCCGGAGAATGCGACCACAGTGGACGTTTGCTCCCTCCCGGCGCAGTCCGGCAGACAGGAAGGGAGAGGCGTGGGCTGGACCCAGGTTTGCCCCGAGGTTGCTGTTGAACCTTGGCCAGACGCCATGGGAATGATGACCATTGCCCGGCTGCCTCTGAGGTAGCGCTGTTCGGGGTCACATGCGTGATGTGAGTGTAAACTGCCAGGCACTCGTGAGGAAGAGCTTGTCCGGGCCATGTGGTCGGTGCACCCATATGTTTCCCGTCTCTCTCTCTCTCTCTCTTTCTTTCTTTTTAAAAAAAATATATTTTATTGATTTTTTACAGAGAGGAAGGGAGAGGGATAGAAAGTCAGAAACATCAATGAGAGAGAGACATCGATCAGCCGCTTCCTGCACGCCCCACAGTGGAGATGTGCCCGCAAGCAAGGTACATGCCCCCGACTGGAATCGAACCTGGGACCTTTCAGTTCGTAGGCTGATGCTCTCTATCCACTGAGCCAAACCGGTCTCGGCTCTAGTATATTTCTTGACAAGTTATGCCTCCTTGGTCCTGAGGCCTTGCTCTGTGAAATGAGGACACTGTGTTGAATGATGGCTATGACTCTTTTCCTTTTGGAACCCAGGTCTGTATTACTGCATGTCAGGCCATCATCTTCGATTGTCCACCTCTGATAGGGAAGAGAGGGCCCCTGGGGCCATTGGTCTGGGATGTGTCTTCTTTGCACCTGTTACCAGGGGAGAAATGACCTCCAGCCAGTCACTCCTCTCTAGGCACGAAAGTGTTCATCCACAAAGTGGGGACCATGGCCATCCTCCAGGCTGTGGAACATTCTTTGAACAAGGCCCGGCTCAGAGGAGCACTAACCAGCTTTGGGGAGCCAGCGCTGGCATTGCGGCCACCGCCATCATCATCATCGCGGAAACAGTTCCTTAGTTCTGTCCTCCACTGATTATTTATTTATTAAAAAAAAAGGGGGGGGGGGCCCTCCAGAGGTGAGGTCACTTCCCCAAAGCTGCAGCTTAGGTGTTCTGACTTAGTCCCCGGGTCTTTGCATCACCTGACACTCACGATGAGGTGATGTATCACATTCTGCCCGAATTAAGCACAAGCCCTGGTTCAGCAGAACAGAACCAGCGCAAAATGCTTTTTTTTTTTTTTTGCAAGCCACAAGCAATGTAGATCAGAGGAAGGGAAACGGGGCAGAGAGGATCCACAGGCCTCTGCCACCCACCAGCAGCCTCGGTGACCTTGCCCAAGGTTGCACTCTGCCTCGAATTCCCCTCCCCTCACAGGGAGCGGCTGCTCAGCTGTTTTTTTTGAAGTCGTCTTCGGCTCTTAAAATACGATGAAGAATTTCCCCGCTTCTATGGCTGTTCAAGTCCAGGAAATACTGCGCCAACCGAAGATGTAGATTCTCCAATTTTGGGAAACTTTAAAAATAGGAAGGAAGTTTATTTGTTTAGCAGAGTCCGTAATTGTAGGCCCCCGAAGGCAGAGAAATGACCAAATGGTGCCTTGTACGGAAGTCTTTTTCACAGGGCGGACCCACAGGAAATGGTTCTTAGGTGGAAACACACTGCCAGGTCTTTGAGACCATATTTGCTTGGGGACCTTCGCACAGGCCCATTGTGATGGTCTCTATTAATAGTGTCGGGCCTTTTGTTCTTTTCATACATGTAAGTTTCCAAAGTTAAAATATTAGGGATTTGTAATATTTGACTTTAGAAATGCAAGCCAAAAGCCCCTGGTACATTGATTATTAAGAAATTCATTGTATAATGGGCATGAAATAGGGCTAATACATTTACTATGGTCACAACCCTCTGATGGTTCCAGAAATAGCTGTATTTCTTTTTTTTTTTTATATATTTATATTGATTTTAGAGAGGAAGGGAGAAGGAGAGAGAGATAGAAGCATCAATGATGAGAGAGAATCATTGCTCGGCTGCCTCCTGCACACCCCATATCGAGCCTGCAACCCAGGCTCCCTGACCAGAAATTGAACCCTGACCTCTTGATTCATAGGTCAACGTTCAACCACTGAGCCATGCTGGCCGGGCAAAAATAACTGTATTTCTGAGTTTCTAGGTGAGGGGAAGAGATTCTCTTCCCATATTTGAAGGTAATAATACATAGGAATTTGTGTTATGCTGGAGTTTCAGTAAAGGCAGCCCTTCAGTTCTACCACCCAATGTTACCGTAGCAGAGTCTGATTCCGTCAGTTCTCCGCCCGCTCAGCGAGCTGAGATTGTGATGGCTGGCACTTTTTCCCCAGGGGAATTCCTCAGCGTGCAAGACCACCAGAGCATGCCATTTTGCAATTGCCACACAATTTAGAGTAGTCCCATGACGTTTCCAACATTCTTGGCCAACAAAGCCTGCTTCTCCTTCAAGTTTAGCGTTGATCACGATATTGTGCATCTTTTCTGAGCCGGACCCTTGGGGCATCGGTGCCAGGATGAGAAAGACACACAGTGGCTGCCGCATGGAGGGGAGGGCTGGGCAGGGTGTGCTGAGGTTCTCACACAGTGGTCCTGCAGTGGAGCCGGCCGAGGGAGATGCAAAACCTCCGAGAGGAGGAGCCCTTGGGGACACGGAGGTAATAATTTTCCAAATGCAGAAAATCCCTCCTGGCAATCTCACCGCTGGTTTTAATCTGGCGGGAGAGTCAGGACTGTTTGTACACCGGTAAGTGAACATCGTCCAGTTCCCACTTGGGGGGTGGAACTCTTGTTCCTTGACTGGAATGAATCGAGGGTAGATGAGAGCTGAAGTTCAGGGAGTCCCCAAGCTTCTCCACACACGTTGGCCGAGCCCCTGGCACCGGAAAACAGCAGAGCTTTGAGTACCCGCCAGGCGGCTGATCTTGGCTGGCAGCGCCAGTCTTTATCCTTGTTGGCCTTGGTTTCCGTGCTGGTTCTCTAGGAATGTTCCTGGTTTAAAATACCTGGTCTTGTGAAGATAAAGTCACCCTCTGCTCCCCTTCCCCCGGACTCCCCCCCTCCACCCCCCGAACCTCCCACCCAGTAGGGGGCACAGAGCAGGGAGAGATGGGGCCTCCTGGCTCAACTACTGCAGTTTCTTCCTCACGGTCTTCACACAAAGCCCTGGACTCGGGGAATTGAAAGTCTGACTTTGAGCAGCGAGGACATGCTCTGTCCATCCGGTTCTCTAACCTTCTGCTCCAGGGATGCTCAGCATTCCTTAAGAAAGCCACATTTTGCCAAAACTGGTTTGACTCAGTGGATAGAGCGTTGGCCTGTGGACTGAAAGGTCCCAGGTTCGATTCCGGTTAAGGGCTTGTACCTTGGTTTCGGGCACATCCCCAGTGGGTGGCATGCAGGAGGCAGCTGATCTGCTTCTTTATCACCGATGTTTCTAACTCTCTATCCCTCTCCTTTCCTCTCTGCAAAAAAAAATCAATAAAATGTATTTAAAAAAAAAAGGCCACAGTTTTACACGGCTCTAGTTGAAAATTTTATATACTCCAAGCAGAAATGGTTCTCGTTGCGTGTCTCGCCTTCTTTCCTTTTCATTTATGAGAGCGCGCTCATGCCTCCTCCCTATGGCAGGTTTGGCAGGCCGTGACCTGTGTCCTGTCTTCCTTCCCAGGCCGAACCCTGAGCCCCTCTTCCCAGTCTCCACCCCGGGACTTGCAGGCGCCTCGGGACTCTCACTGCTGCCGCCTTTAACGTCTCCTAAAACCAAGAATGGAACTTCCCACGTGGCCTGATTTCCAAGGAAGGACTGTGAGGCCGTGACCCATTGTTTAACTTACGGCTGGCATTTCTCCTGATGCCAGAGGCTCTGCGTTCCTTTCCCTTCTTTTACGTATCCGGGTCACTTTGCTGGATGATCCTGGGCTTACAGTCAACAAAATCCTTATATCTTTTTCACATGTACTTCTGGCAAGCTGGGTCTGTCCCATGCATACCTACTGGCTGAGTGTGTGTGTGTGTGTGTGTGTGTGTGTGTGTGTGTTCGTTTTATAATACTTTATATAGATCACCATGTTCCTGATGTGTGGATTTTTGTGGTTTGTTTTCTTTCTCTATTAGCTAATTTTGTAAATGGCAGGGACATGAAGAGAACTGTAGTTTAGCTAATAATATTGTAATAATATTGGACATATTACGGAGATCACTTTGTAAAGTATTTGGTGGCCTAACCACTATGCTGCGCACCTGAAACTAATGAAAAATAGTAATGAGCCGAAACCGGTTTGGCTCAGAGTGGATAGAGCGTCGGTCTGCGGACTGAAGGGTCCCAGGTTTGATTCCCGTCAGGGGTACGTACGTACCTTGGTTATGGGCACATCCCCAGTAGGGGGCATGCAGGAGGCCACTGATTGATGTTTCTCTCTCATGGATGTTTCTAACTCTCTATCCCTCTCCCTTCCTCTCTGTAAAAAATTAATAAAATATATTTTAAGAAAAAAAAATAATGACTGTAAACTGTAATTGAAAAATAAAAAGGATATTGTAGTTCATTTCCTTTACCCAGACAGAGAACATAGCTAGGGAGAAGGTTGTTAGGAGGGGTGGTTGGGTGCCAGTATAAGATCCCGCTTTCCTTCTTACCCACTAGAAGTGGAGACAGGTCGGGAGAGATGTTAGCTGAGGGCTAGGCACGGGTTGTGAATTCTGTGCGGTTCTATATGGCTCCATCGTTGCCTTGTGTCCTGCTTTCAATTCCCTTCCCCTCTAAAAAGCAGGGAGAAGGTTTTTGTCACGCAATCCTGCTCCTGAGGTGTCACGTGCCAGGATACAATTGGAGTTTTATAAACATTTGTCAGAGTTATCAGAGGAGCAGCGAATAATGGTGTTGTTGTCACACTTGGTATTGCATAAAGTATAAAATACGTTAAGTGGGAACTAGATCTGACCAGTTTTAGCTAATATCCTGCACTGGCCCAAGTTCTGACCTGCCTATTGGTCAAGGAATGTTCCTGGTTTAAAGGCTACGTGGCGAGAGTGGTTTAGTTCAAGAAAAGCACTGAAATGGTTTGAGAGAAAAGGCCTGTTTCTGCTCCCGATCTGATTGAAGTTCAGGATTCTTGAACATACTCACATGTGACGGGTTTTATTCAAGAACATAGTTGATGCTGTAAAACCAGGTATGGTGTGCTTGAAATCTGTAAATGATTGATGTACATTTGATCATTGAACAACAAAGTATGTTAGGGACACTGACCCCCTGCGTAGTTGAAAATTTGCATCTAATTTTTTAAAATGTTTTTATTGATTTCAGAGAGTGAGAGAGAGACAGAAACACCAATGAGAGAGAGACGCCCCACACTGGAGATGTGCCTGCAACCAAGGTACATGCCCTTGACTGGAATCGAACCTGGGACCTTTCAGTCTACAGGCCAACGCTCTATCCACTGAGCCAAACCAGTTTCGGCTGCATATAATTTTTGACTCTCCCAAAACTTAAATTGTCCCTCGATATCCACTGGGGATTGGTGCCTGGGTCCCTTGCAGATAACAAAATCTGGGGATGCTCAGGTCCCCTGTAGAGGGTCAGCCCTCTGCTACTGTGGACTTCTAATTCCTGATTAAAAGCAGTACAAGTATTTAGTGGGGAAAAAAAGTCTGTGTATAAATGAACCTGCACAGTTCAAGTCCATGTTGTCCAAGAGTCAACTGTGTGTATAAGGCATACCGGAACTGGCAGCCATGCATTAATAGGTTTACTTTTTACCGTTCACTGGGAAATGATCATGGACCTCACAGATGTGAGAGGGCTGGGACTGGGCTGCTCTGTATGTCAGTGCCGGTTGCACACGCCACCCACCTGGCCAATGGCAAAGTCGGGGCTGAGATCCAGCCCGCACTCGGCTTCCTGGAGTCTGCTCCCTGGTTTTCTGTCTGCGAGGTGCAGGCGGACAGAGGGTTGGCTTTCAGTAATTTGAAGAAAGGCACCGTGTTTGTGGGTGGTAGCCCTATTCCAGAAATGATTTTGTGTTTTAAAAAAAATTGATGTTGTCAACATGGTTTCCTACTGTGTTCACAAATGTAGTAAATTGGATCACATTGATTTTCCTGCATTTTCTAAGAAGTAATAAGAATATTTGGCTGATTAGCAAGGCTAATGGTTTATCTGAACTCAAGTTTGAACTGTTCATAAAATAGACCAGTTCTTACTATTATCACGATTTTAACTTTTTAAAAGATGTTGTTGGTTTTTAGAGAGAGAGGGAAAATATGAAGGGGGAGAGAGAGAGAATATCAATCAGCTGCCTTTGACATGCTCCCCACCAGGGATGGAGCCTGCAACCTGCAGGTGCACGGGACGACACTGAACCAAGTGAACCAACCACACTGGCCAGGGCCACAGTTTGATTCGCTGAGCCACACATTCTTGTCTTAAGCCAGGGCCAGTGCAAAGGACAGTCTTTTGAATATCGCTTTTAGACCGTCATCTAAAGTTTTTGGTTTCCATAGGTAATGAAGTTTATTTGTCAGATTCTTTTTCATGATCTAAGACAGTGGTTGGCAAACTCATTAGTCAACAGAGCCAAACATCAAGTACAACGATTGAAATTTCTTTTGGGAGCCAAAGTTTTTAAACTTAAACTTCTTCTAACGCCACTTCTTCAAAATAGACTCGCCCAGGCCGTGGTATTTTGTGGAAGAGCCATACTCCAGGGGCCAAAGAGCTGTATGTGGCTCGAGAGCCGCAGTTTGCCGACCACAGATTTAAGGGGTTTTGTAATGTAATGAAGCATCCATCTCTCCATGGCTCCACATTCATCTACACCTCAGTGGCCAGCACCCCAGTGGTCCGGAGGAGCCCGTGTTTCTGTAAAATGGAAATAATGGTTTTCCCTCAGGGGGTGGGTGTGAGGATTCAGTGAAATAATCTGTGGAAAACACACGTCGGCTTTGATAAGTGGCGATTGGAGCCGGAGGTACCGTATTAACTTCACTAGATTCAATTGCCGGTGTTGGAAGCTTAGCTTCCCCCCTGACAGTGTGTATATGAAATATCGGTGTCTAATCTTAGGTAAGGTTAGAAAAAAACAGCTGTTTTGTTTGTTTCTTCCATTGTAATCAATAGAATTTACCTGCAGTGCTTTGGTGTATTTTCAAGTGAATATGTTTAAATTGATATGCATTAGCATTGCTTTATTCACTTTACACTGTAAGGTGGAGAAACACAAAGTTGTCATTTATTTGCCTCTCCCTCCCCCTCTTCTCCACCCAGCCCAAGTGTGGTGTGGGGATCACACTCCACTGAGACCTGGATGACCCAGAGGCAAGGGGGCCTGGGGAGCCGGGGATAGAGGAGAGATGTTAGAACTGGATCTGGAAGAATCAGATGCTAGTGGAGGGTGGAAGAACATTCTAGAGTCAAGGCTTGCCCGCTCGCCTGCCATTGTCAGATGTGAGCTGCAACCCAAGTAATACTTCCTTGAAATGACGGGGCATAGGTATTTATTTATTATGTTTTTCCTGTTCTCCCACTGGCAGGATCATAGAGAGTTGATTGAAAATAATTTTCATCTGTATATTAGACTAAATTACCATATTCAAGGAGTAGCTAAGCAAAAAAAACACACACACATCAAAATTAAATTTGAGTATTTATAACAATTGAAAAGAGTTGTAATTATATATTGATGAAGCATTTGCATTATGCAGAAATTAATTCCATAACTCTAACTAATGGACTCTTGAGTTTTACCCAGTTGGAATTTTCTCTCTTATTGACTGCATCATGCCATTTTAATTTCTCCTGGTGCCGCTTTCCCATTTTCAGGTGGCTTTGTGTTTGCCTTGGAATGGTGGGATGGCATTGTGGCCTTGTTCATATATGCAGTATACACTGAGTGGCCAGATTATTATGATCTCTGAATGCATAATAATCTGGCCAATCACTGTGTGTGTGTGTGTGTGTGTGTTTGTGTATGAGGCCTGGTGCATTGGTGGGGGGGTCTAGCTAGCTTGGTCAGGGGGAGAGGACATGGGCAGTTGGCCGGCCTGCCTGCTGGTCGAACTCTGGTCGAGGGGACAATTTGCATATTAGCCTTTTATTATATAGGATATACACTGAGTGGCCAGATTATTCTGTGCTCAGAGATCATCATAACCTGGCCACTCGGTGTATACACACCGTGGTCCCAGGAGAGATGGCGGCTGGTGGGGGTGATCTTCTCCTTGAGTGAGTGATGTTGGTTCTCCCAGCTCCTCGGGCTTCCTTTAGTCCTGGGGTCTGAGGATGGGAGTCAGCGGGAGGGTCCGTAAACTTGGATGGGGGGAAAAATCGCATCTTCATTTTTACTAACTTCTTCTTGCAATTTAACATCGTCTTCAATTATGAATGCAGTTATCAAACCCAGAAGCATTAGCAGCTCCTGTGACGGTAACATCAATAAAATCAGTTATTTTTATATTGCATTATAGTTGTTACACATTTCTTAAAAATGCCGTCTACCCTCATCATTACTTCGAATCAAAGCAGTTTTTCACTTGCTTCTAGGTCTTGTTAAATATGGTGATAAACACATAGTACTGTGTCATAATTATGTGGATAATTTTCTTTTAGTATAATTGAGTTCTATTGCATCCCCCCCGTGTTCTCGTTTTTGCATTTAAAAACCTTATTCTGAGAAGGGTCCATGGGGGTCTATCAGAGGGGTATGTGAACAAAAAGCCTGGGAGCCTCTGCATTGGCCCTGGGTTGGGTTTCGGAGAGGACATGCCAGCATTTGTGTAGGGAAGACTGGAAGGAATGTGTGTATACACACACACACACATATACATACTTACATACACATACACACACACACACACACACAATGCTATCTCTCAACCTACGATGGCTACTGATCCCATACAGTCTTGCCTGTTGCCCCACACTCACAGCAGCACACAGTTTACCACAACCTCAGTAGCTCCTGGTCATGGTGTAAAATATGCTCATTACACGCAAAACAGGGTTAAACCACGTTCTCTATAGTCTTAAAAAAAAACACGAACCCATTCCCACCCACAATTGGCTAAAATAAAAATAGCTTAGGCACTTAGCGGGGTCTGTCTTCAGCTGCCTCAAAAAAATCTTATAATCCGAAGGGACTTAGTCCCAGGGTTCCTGGCGTGCTATTTTTACATCATCCATTCCTTCCTCAAATACTTGTCGTATGCCTACTTTGCACGGGCATTGCGTTGGGGATGGGATATTGCAGATGCTTCCTGGTTCTCCTCCAAAATCTCCTTGAGATGTTTCTTCCTCAGCTCCGAAAACCTTGAAATCACTGACGTTTTCTTTTTCAGTTGCAGCCATTCACACACTGAGCACATTTATCTTGCTGGGTGCCAGGCACCGTCCAAGGCACTTTGGACTGCGTTCGCGAGCTAAGTAGACAATGATCCTCCTCTCTTGGAGCGTCAGTCAGTGCAAGCACGTGGTGTGTGCTTTGAAGTTTGCAGATTGTCCTGCATGTGCCTGGAAAGCTGCTGGCCACTCCTGGGCCTGCTTCTCAGCTCCCGTTCAGTCATGGGGCTCCTACGCTGAGCTGTGCAGTATTGCTGGAAAGTGGGGGGTGGGGAGAGGTGGGGGAGAGGTCTGTTGTCTACAAGATGTTTGGAGACGTGGTAAAATCTCTCAGTGGTTGGCGTTATCCGCTGCTGGCTGGCATAGAGGACATTTTTGTCACTTAGGAGCAGTTCTGCACTGAAAGACATTTGGAATAATAACTAGCTCGTTGCCTTTAGGTAGGGTTACCTTATTATTATTTTTTTTTTAGTGGCTTAGGACCATTTATTTTGCCTGTGGTTTTGTGGGTAAGAAATTGGGGAAGGCCAGCCCCGGGCAGTTTGTCCGCCTGGCTTCATGGGGGAGGGGGCAGCGAGGCGTAGGTGATTCACTGTGGAGGTGGCACTTTGCTCACGGGTCTCTGTCTCGGCGCCCCTGAGGCTCAGACCCAGGGCTGCTCCGGTGGCTTGGGCTTCTCGGTTACTGTTCCTTTCTCCGAGGCTTGGCCTTTTCTTTTTCTTTTTTTAAATATATTTTATTGATTTTTTGACAGAGAGGAAGGGAGAGAGATATAAAGTCAGAAACATCGATGAGAGAGAGACATCGATCAGCCGCCTCCTGCACGCCCCACAGTGGAGATGTGCCCGCAAGCAAGGTACATGCCCCCGACCGGATTCGAACCTGGGACCTTTCAGTCCAAAAGCCGACGCTCTATCCACTGAGCCAAACCGGTCTCGGCTTGAGCTTTTCTTCCTCTGCAAACACAAAGGGAGCAGGGAGGCTTGATTGGGAACTTATTTCAGCATTACAGCTGCAGAGTCCCCCAAAGGTCTGGCAGCTCAGAGGGAAGATTCATGGCCTCAGCCGGGGCCGGGCTCAGGGCCGGCTTTCTGCTAATAGCTGCAACCAGCAGCAGCTAGAGTTCCTCTCCATCTTTGTAAAGGCTATTCTGTTCAGTTTCTGCTCCCTCCTAATGGACCATTTCTCTCCGGCCTCGTGAGCAACTATGGGTTCATGGTCGTAATTTCTCCCACTTACCTCCTGCCCCTCCTCCCATATCTAATGGCACTAGGAGTGCAGGCCGCTTATTCAAAGGTTGGGTTGCTCGTCGCACGTTTGCCAAAAGGGCTTAGCAGTGAGCAGAGTTTGCGGCAGCTAGCCTGAGGGAAATTGGAATTGGATCCTGAATAGGTTACACAGGTTGTTTGTCTTCAAGACATTCCCATTGTGGGCAGTGTTTGCAGTGGTGAAATGGAGGCTGTGGGTATCAGAAAGGAGCGAGATGGTTCTATGTGGGTTGACCTGTCAATTCGGTAGGCCCATCCATGATGATAAGAGTAAGTGACGGGACACTGTCACTTTTGTTTTTTTTTAAAGGAGATTACTTTTTAATGTACACAAAGAACCTTATGTAAGAGCTAACAAACTGTTAACTGTGGGTATTTCTGGGCTGGGGCTACGGGTGACTTTGTTACAGAAAACCGGAATAACCAAACCATGCTCGGAGAGTTTGGAGTTACATTTATTTCGAGCGGGTCCAGAGGAAAATGTTTCTCAAATTCTGGGCCCCAACATGCAGAAATTTTCTCTATATGTTTTTACCTTCTTTGTCTCCCAAATATGGGATGTTTCCTGCCCCTTTGCAAGTTCTTAAAGGGCCCCTATGTGCTGAGGCCTTGAGACCTCCACCAAAGGCCTGGCCCGGTGCCAACACTGATAATTTTGTCCAGAGAATGTTTAATGGCCTCTCTGAAATGAGAATAGTCTCCTTTTCCTTATTATTTAAGCAGGAAAACATTTACAGAAGCCAATAGCAAGGTTAAAATTTCAAACAGCAGTTTTTATATAAGATGGATGCTTCAACTTTATGGTTCCTGGTTGGGTATGAAGCTCAGTGTCAGAAATAAAAGATGACTAACGGGTGCATTAGGCTGCTGGGATTTGAGGCGGGGGGAGCTGGATTACAGAGCCGTGGTCAAACAACCAATGCGTGGTCTCCTTGGTTCCGAGAGTGGCCCTGGCAACGCCAAGTGAAGCCACAGCCGGCCTCCTGACCTGGCCTCCTGGGAGGGAGTTGGAGGCCGGGCCCAAGGCGTTCCTCTCTGTTCTGTCCCTTCTGCGCAAAAGGTCACGGTCATAAAACAATCGGCCGTCCAGTCCGGCTCAGAGAAGTCAGCCCCTCTGGCCTAGAGGCCACCTCGGCTGGAGCTGCTGGGGAGCCCAGGCGCCAGAGACTCGGGGAGCGAGTGTGTGAACCAGGGAGATGTCCCCGGGGGAAAACCACATGCTCTGTTCTCCTCGTAAAACGGGGGCTGAGAGGGGAAGGAATCGGAGAGCCAAGCCTGCGTTTCCTGGTAGCCGCCTCAGATCTGAGGAAGTGACTCCGTTCGGCATGCTCCCAGCACACGGAGTGAAGGGAAAGTGTGCCGCCTGGGGCTGGTAACATGGGGGTCCCGGGTGTTGGCACACGGTACCGGGAGGCCAGTTCCCGTTTGATTGAAAAGACCAGACTGGTGGCTCTGGTAGTGAGCAGGCTGGTGTCTGGCCCTCGTGGGGCTGTCCCCAGCCTGGCACAGAGCTACCTGGGCTTCTGAGACACAGCCCAGCCTCCGTGCAAACACTGTTGGTGGCTGAGGCTCAGAGCCCTACCCTTGGCACAGGGAGAACTCTCTCCCATTCAGCCCCTGTGTGGGCGCCAAGCATTACCTTTTTTTTTAATTTTTATTTTTAAATATATTTTATTGAATTTTCACAGAGAGGAAGGGAGAGAGATAGAAAGTCAGAAACATCGGTGAGAGAGAGACATCGATCAGCCACCTCCTGCACACCCCACAGTGGAGATGTGCCCCCAAGCAAGGTACATGCCCCCAATCGGAATCGAACCTGGGACCTTTCAGTCCGCAAGCCAACGCTCTATCCACTGAGCCAAACAGGTCTCGGCCAAGCAATACCTTTTACTGAAGAAGAAAGGCCTCCCAGGAGGTCTGGCCGAAGCTGAGGGCTGTGTTTTCCGCGGAGGTGGGCTCTGCTAACAGTGAACCGGGAGGGATGTGAACCCAGGCAGAGGGCCGAGGCCAGGTGCCGCTCACTCCCGCGGCCCCAGGCACTGGGGACTGGCACCAACCCAGCTGCAGGCGTGGGCCCTGGTGCCAGGGGAAGGAGATTGCCTTTCGAGAGAATTGGCGTCGTCTCCGAGTGGCACATTTTACCCGTGTGGGAGGCACCCTGCAGACACTGTGTGTTTTGGTCCTGTTGTTAGTCCTTTAGTGTCGCATGTGATGACAGTCCTTCCTCATTCAGGGAACACAGGAGCCGGGAATCGTGTGTTAAATGTGTCATTCAAACATGAATTGTACTTTGGCCCCTTCTGAACGTTTTTTTGATAAGACCTAAAATTTCATATGGTCCCTTTTTTAGAGTGAAAAAAATTGAGTCCATTTGGACTCTGTGAGGTCTCTGGTTTTGTTCTAAGAAAAGCAAAATTTGGCAAATAAATGTCATCCTGTTGCTCATAATAATTTATTTGAAGTGTACCCCATACTGAGTTTGTATTTCTCTCTTCTTAACCTCCTGATCCACTCCTTCAGTGCTTGCCTTTTGTTCTGTGTAGTCATTCGCATTATTTGTTTATTCCTTCTGTGGTTTCGCTGAAGATGAGATCTTCGTGTGATTTCTCTTTGTATTCCCTGGAGAATCGGGCATGAGGTTTTATATATATAGCAGGAGTGTGAACAGGACTCTTACTTTCAAGTGACAGACACCCCGTGTAAAATGGCATAAGAAACAGGAGATGTGTTGGCATAAGAGTCCCACTTGCTGGCTTCAGGGGTAGCTGGATCCAGGTCCTCCATCCTTTCAGAGCCACCTTCTCACCCTCTCTCCTTCCCTGTCTTTGCTTCACCTCCTCTGGAACTCTCTGGCATGCCTTTATGCACAGTGACACCCTCATTTCCAGGCTTGTAACCTCAGAACTCTTAAGTCCAAAAGCCAGATTTCTCAGCCTGGGCACTATGACGTTTTGGGCCAGGGAATTCCATTGCCTGGACTCCCCTGTGCATTGTGGGATGTGTGGCAGTGTCGCTGGCCTGGTAGCATCCCTTCAATTGCAACAACCAAAAATGTCTCCAGACTTTGCCAAGTGTCCCCTGGGGGAGCAGAACTGCCCCTGCTTCTTGGGAATCCCTGGTCTCGATGGTTAGAATCCCCGGTCCTACTAAACCCACAAAACCCCAAGGCCTGTCTGCCCTGGGCCTGGGTTGAGTTATGTACGCACAACCCTGAACTGACGCCGTGGCGGGGTGGGGTTCAGGGGAGGCAGGTGGGCTTCGTCCGGGGTTGCCAGTCCACCCATGACCTGGGGCTGGGCCTGTGTGGCCCACGGAACCATTGGAGTGGGAGTGGGATAAAGTGCTCTTTATTATCAGAGGAAAAGGAGATGGAGTTTATTCCTCCAGACCAAAACAAAAGATTAAAAAAAAAACAACAACAAAATCCCAAACCAAAGCAAAAACCATGTGGCCCACCACAGGGACTGGAAGTCCTTTTGAATTGAGAGCAGGCCTGGTGTGGCATCGGCAGCTGCTGTCCTGGCTCTTCTGCTCGTTAGCCGGGTAATTTTGGGCTCATGTCTCTCCCCTCCCATACCCCACCCCCGCCCCAACACCCAGACTCTCAATTAAATCAGATCATGCCCGTGAAAGTAGTATTTCATAAAGCTTTCATTGCAGTATCACACACAGGTATACAGATCATACATGATGTGGCTTCACAGTTTGAAGATCATGCACAGCCAGCACCCAGATGAAGGGACAGGCCAGGCCAGAGCCTCCACAGGCCCCCTCCTGGTCAGTCATCCTCCAGAAGCAGTCACTGTCCTGCCTCCTGTCTCCCTGGTTTAGTTTTTCCCATTTCTAGCGTTCCCAGCAATGGAAGTATACTTGTGTTCATTCATCGTGATGTCTGAGCGTCTCCCCATGCTGTTGCATAGAGAACAGCGGCTTATTCTCACTCTACACACTTCCGGCTGTGTGAACATGCCAGGTGCTTTTCAGTTCTGTCATCGGACAGTGGGTTGTTTCTGGTCTTGGGCTGTGAGGAATGCTGACTGTCCCTGTTGGCAGCCAGCCAGCCAGCGGGGAGTCAGGGGGCCAGGCACCCCTGCGGCGGATGCTGGGCCGGAATTGCTGGCTCCTGCACTGGAGTTGTAGCTGCTCTGAGATCCCCAAGGAGGCTTGTTTAGGGCATGAATGAGAGCAGGTGAGGAAGACTCCTGGGTGTGCCACCTCATAGAAGGTCCACAGGCTCCTCCTCTCAGGGTTGTGTCTGAGATGAACAGATTTGGGTGTGAGCACACAACACGTGGGTAACTCACTAGTTTGAAAATACATTTTAATAAGTTTAGTATGTTTGGTCCTGGTTGATTTTTATGTAGAAGCAACACAATAGTTGATGTGCAATGCTCTAGCTGATCTTACTGTTTTGTTTATAAATACACATGGAATGACCAAATATTCCTTTACCGATGGTCTCTCCCTCAGTGACCGAATTTGAGACTGATGATGGCGTGTATCCTGGAGAAGGAGCCAGAGTTTCATTCGATGGTTTCTCCTAGCACAGTGACGAGTTTTTATTCCCCACCTGGTAGAAAAGGGACTACAGTGTCCCCTTTCCTAGATTTTGTAACACACATAACTACTATTGGGCCATTATTCACAGATAGCTCATTGTTTTTGTGTTTCTTAATCATTGAGAGATTATTTGGAAGTAAATTTTGATCAGAATGATAGAGTAGCCTTGTTTTATAAGGCATTCACTCTTAGGTATTTAATTAGCAGAGGCCTCTGAAATGCAGGGAATTCGTTTGCAAATCAGATGTGTCCGTATCATCAGATACCTGAGTGTCAATGCTATATTTTTGTCTTAGATAGTTTGTTCACCTCTGCTGAGAGTACGGTCTGCAGTTGGACTGTGTCTGTGCTGCTACAACCTTATAATTCATCATTTTCGGGGGTGGGAGATGGTGAAGAGGTGGCGTTCCTTGCCTCGGGGCATGACAGAGGGACAGGGAGAAATCCAGGCTTCCATCCAGTGGACCTGTAGGGGCTTCTGAATACTGGAGGGACCAGGGCTCGCCACCAAGGCAGCTGCTTTGCTACCCTGGGGTGGGCTAGCCATTCACTTTTTACAGTAGTGGCAGTTCTGAAGTGCAGCCCCATGTGATTATGAATCAATACACTAAATGAAAGGTGTGGACTTGGAGGACTGAGGTTCCCAGGTTGAACCTGTCCATGGTTTATTCCATGATTTCTGTTAATATTTGTGCCAGCCAGCCAAAGTGTTTTGACTTTTCAAACTTGTTTTAGAAAACATAAAATAATTTCACAATCTTACAGCGGTATCTTTATCCACTCTTTCATTTCCTTTCTTGCCTTCTCCCATTCTCTCTCTCTCATCAACTCTTGCAGCTATTAATTAGCTTCTTATGTTGGATTTTAGTCTCATTGTTTTAAGTGTTGGTTGAATCAAAAGGTTGTGATGAACCTTTCAAACGATTACTTTGGAGGGTGATGCTGGCTTTTGCGTTTGCATAGGCTCTTTCCATGTGGTCTGAAAGCTACGTTTATTCCAGTTCAGAACTAGGGGAGCAGAATACTACTGTTTCTCGTCTGCTGAAAGATGCAGGTGAATGAGGGTGTGTGGCCCTGTGTTAGGGGCCAGCAGCCATTGGCATTTGAGATGTGCCTGCCACTTCCTCAGCCAGCTAATGAGCAGGTCTGATCTCTTTTTCGAAGATGTAACACACTCATCAGACCCTGTGGCTAGTGGTTAGGGCAAAGCGGGAGTCCAGGCATTAGTAGTAGCTAGGGCTGGTAGACAAGACAGACCTCTCTACTCACGACCCTGTCATCAGCTCACAGTCTCTGCCTAGCTCACATTTGTGTTCCAGCATCAGTCATTATAGTGAAGATCACATGTTTAGACGTGTCTCTCACCTCCCACATGGCGAGCCTCATCAGGACAGGAGGAACCACGTGCTATTCATTGTACGAGGTTCACATCTTTGTGGTGAATCTTACCTCAACAAGTCGCTCTGCTGGACATAAATGCTCTCACACGTGTCCTGTCCAGATACTGTCTGTCAAACAGGCGAGTGAGTCCGAAGCACGAGTAAGAAGAAACGTTCTTGAGCATTTTGTATGGAATTCAAGGCATGTAAGATAGAGCGAGGAAAGACTTGGTTTAGTTTAGTTCCCCCTCTACCTCCCCCACTGTTTACAAATAAAAAATAGCCATCCATTACCAACATCAAAACACGAGGCTGTTCCTTTGAAGTGCTTGCTTTAACTCCTGGCAGTGAGAGAACATTTCCTCCAAGGGACAGAGGACAGTGTGGCCTGTCACATTTTTGCAGTTTTTGGATGTCGTTAAATAACAGGAAAAATGTTAAATAACAGGAAAAAATGCTAGCATGTTAAGGACAAAATACAGGCTTCTTTAGATTAGTTTGCTGTTTATCTGTTATCAGTGGGCAGAGAAACAGAAAGTGCAAGTGGAAAGTGGAAAGACTTCCCATGTGGTTTCAGGAGCTCTTTCCTTTGATCTTGTGAATGCAATGGCACCTCGCATTGTGTTTATAATCCTTTCAAACCCCTAAGTCTTTGGAAAGGAAGTTGTCCCAAATGTTCAAATAAGGACTTGATTTACAGAAGCTAATGTTTCTGACTCTCTTAGAGTATCATTTTCTGGCTACTTAATAAAAAACAATATTCAGCCGAGACCGGTTTGGCTCAGTGGATAGAGCGTCAGCCTGCGGACTGAAAGGTCCCAGGTTCGATTCTGGTCGGGGGCATGTACCTTGCTTGCGGGCACATTTCCAGTGTGGGGTGTGCAGGAGGCGGCTGATGGATGTCTCTCTCTCATCAATGTTTCTGACTTTCTATCCCTCTCCCTTCCTCTCTGTGAAAAATCACTAAAATATATTAAAAAAACAAACAAACAAACAATATTCAGTATGCTGAAAGTTCATACTGTACCGTGCATTTGTTGGTATGTGGATTAGAAAGAATCTTGTTTGGGTTGTGAAGTAAGTGCAGAATTACCTTGCAATGGAGCTCTAGTACAAATTCACGTAGGTCAGCAAATTCTATGTCTAAACAGTAAAATTCTATGTCTAAACAGGGCCTCTTTATTATCGATGATTCCTTTTGGTTGCAAGTTGCAATGTAGAAGGAAATAAAACCAAGTCTCAAACCCTTGTTGAATTTATTCCAGTAAAATGTTTTCCAGATCTTTGTCTTCGCTTTGGTTCATTTTGATTTACTTTATCTGCTTATCTGCCGTCAGAAATGACGTAGACGTTATTGCTGTGACTAAACTAAAAAAAGATTTTTTTTGTTAAAAGTACCCAGATCGTATCAGTGGGAATAAATTCCACTGGCCTCAGCGTATTTGCCTACAAGGGTCAGTTTGTAAATATTGTAACGCTGAAGTGTATGTTCTTGTAGGGACTGAAGTTTGACCTTGAGGCATTTTTCAGGGAAGTTGGCTTCTTTTGGGGGGTTAGTATCGGCATCCCCTGATCCCCTTATTTGTGCGGATCTCTGTCCGCTGCCAGCTCCTGCAGACCTGGCAGGACCTGGGCTCGGCCCTGGCTGTATTCTGTCGCCTCCTCTCCCTTCCTGGAAACAGGAGTGCTGGCTTCCCTGGCACCTCGGACATCATCCTTGCCCGCCTGCCCTCCCCCTTCTCTGCCTGAGATGTTGGTGGACCCCAAGATCTCATCTTGGCTCCCTTCCTTTGCTCCCCCTTTTTCTCCTGTGCACGAGCTGTTGGCATCGAATGGTCTCCTGCCTCAGGGGCCGGACCCATTGGTCTGTCTGCCCGCCAGCGGCCTTTCCTTCAGGTGCCCCTGGTCTCACTCAGCCTGGACACAGCAGCGCTCATTGTGCTGTCTCCCCAGACCACCTCTCCCTTGTTTTCTGGTCTTGGTCCAATGGCACAAGCATCCACCAAGCAGGCCAGGCCCGAGTTCTGCAGGTTACGTGCAGTCTTCACTTCTCGCTCACCTCCTGCTCCCAGGTCATCGCCATGCCCTTTGGAGGTAGCCTTCCGGGATCTTTTATTCATCCTTTCTCTCCATCTTCAGTGCTTTGTTCTGAGTTCCGCCTACAGCGGACCCCACGTCAGTTCCTCGGTACTCCCTTCCCTTCCCAGTCCTTCATCTCACACCCCGAATCCCTGCCTCCTGGCATCAAGTCATACGTGGAAAGATGTTGGAAAATAAATGACGTGCATGACCCAGCTCTATCATCTCATGTAATAAGTAACAGTGCAGGTGAGTCGAGGACAGGGTTATAAAGAATGGAGAATTCAGTATTTCCTCACATGGGGGCATGTTTTTTAATGCCTTCATTTTTCAGAAAGCAGCGCCCAGGTCTATTCTGGGAAAGGGAACAACACTATGGATAGAGGTTGACACAATTACACACCTTTGGAGCTGGGTTTTTTTTTTTTTATATATTTTATTGATTTTTTACAGAGAGGAAGGGAGAGGGATAGAGAGTTAGAAACATCGATGAGAGAGAGACATGGATCAGCCGCCTCCTGCATGCCCCCTACTGGGGATGTGCTCGCAACCAAGATACATGCCCTTGACCGGAATCGAACCTGGGACCTTTCAGTCCACAGGCCGACGCTCTATCCACTGAGCCAAACCAGTTTTTGGCTGGAGCCGTTTTTTAATTTAAATAGTCTCCTAGTATACTCTTTAAACATTAGTTTTTTGACTTTATGATTTATTCTTCAGACATGTTGGGCAGTATACCCTTCAATATTCCGAGTTTGTTATATTCTTCTGGGCAGGACCCCAGGGATTTCACTAACCCCAGTTATCTCCTTCACCCGTTACACGTGACTCAGCAGAGCAGGGAGAGGCAGGCCCTGGTCGCTGACTGCCGCATGTCACTTTGGGAACCTGATGACCGCGGAGAGGAAATGGGGCTTGGAAAAGCTTCCGCAGCTCAGCCCAGTGACCTCCTCACAACCCCTCTGCCCCCGAGAAGCCAGGGAACCACCAGTTCTCTGCTTTGTGTCCTGCTTGTGCCTGTGCCATTATTACCGAGTCACCATGAACGCGTGTGGCTTCACACACTTTCTCTCCCCTTTGATACATAATGAAAGACACATTACCCCAGGTGTGCCAGGTGACCTGCATTCAGACATGTCAGTTATATATATTTTAGACATTATTTTTATTTACTTCAGAGAGGAAGGAAGAGGGACAGAGAGACAGAAACATCAATGATGAAAGAGAATCATTGATGGGCTGCCTCCTGCACACCCTCCAGTGGGGGGTCGAGTCTGCAACCTGGGCATGTGCCCTTGACCGGAATCAAACCCCGGGCCTTTCAGGCCGACACTCTATCCACAGAGCCAAACAGCTAGCTAGGGCCAGAAATGTCAGTTATTGTAGCAAACATCAAAAGACTGAGGAAGCTTTGAATGTTCTGTTCAGAGAGAAGACTCATGTGACTCCTGATAAAATAATTCCACCAACTTGCTCAGAAAAGCAACGAGGTTCCTTACTTGCATAAGTTGGTTATTTTTTATTTGAAAAAACACCATTATTGATTTCACAGTTACAACTTTTAACTGAAAAATCTTAATAAGCGTTTTTTGTTTTTGTTTTTTTCAAAGAGAGAAACAGGCTGATGTTGCTGAGGTCCTGTGGTGACTTGCTGGCAAAGGTGTGAATGCAGCCTGCCTCCCTGCCTCTTTCTTCTCTTTGTCCCGCCCTTTATATTGGTGAGCAGTGCTGAGGCCTCCATGCAAGGCACAATTACTTGGCAGTAGAGGAGTGAGCGCAGGCAAATAGTGCAGACACATGCTTGATGTCTGTTGACATTTCACCTTATTTCTTATCATTTAGGTTTTCTACTTGATAATCAACTTTTAAGATATGAAGTATCCTTAAAGGCGTTTTGACTCTTTTTGTTGTTGTTAATCCTCACCCGAGGATATTTTCCCATTGATTTTAAGAGAGGGGCGGGAGGGGGGGGAGGGAGGGAGAGAGATAGACAGAGAAACATCGATATGAGAGAGACACGTCGATTGGCTGCCTCCTGCACACACCCCAACCGGGGCTGGGAATAGAGCTTGCAACTGAGGGCCATATCCTTGACTGGAATCGAACCTGGAGCCCTTTCACTCTGCAGACTGACACTGTAGCCACTGAGCCAAACTGGCTAGAGCTATTTTGATTCTTTTTATGATAAAATACCTTGAAATGATATATCATAATCTTTTATGGTAGAGAGACTGTCTTTAAGATGTGCTTGATATGAAGTCACAGAGAAAAAAAAATCTTTTGAGTCATAGGGTTTAAGGGATTATGTCATATGTCACGAACCCAGAATATAAGCATACTTTTACAACCTGTTAAACCCACCTCCATTTACTGTATTCTATTGATCTTTGACCTAAATTGAAAAGGTGTGTTTTTTTTTTCCTTCCCAATAATGTTTTTAAAAAGACATGGGGCCTATGGGTATTGGACTTTAAATTGAATTATCTAACAGAAAGAAAGGAAACAAAATGGCTTTGAGTGTTAGGTCATGACAATAACTAGGCACTTCCCGTGGGAGGTGGCATCCATGCCCGTCTTTAGTGTGTGGCTGATTGCACACACGCTACCCACACGGCCACCGGCTCCTCCTCTGTCTTTTGCTGCTCTGAACTCTGAGGGATCTCGTCTCAGCTAACGATGAGAGGGTGTAGCAGCCGGGACCTCGGTAGCACACGAGGGCATTTTGTTCATTCTCTGATTGTGACTTTACCTTGAACCCAAAGGCTTTGGCGTCTCGGTGAGTGGCAGCCCCCGTGTGTGGCTGTGATAATGATGCCGTCATGGTTGCTTACTCCTTGATTAAAACCTCCACGCTCTGCAGTTAATACTATGCAGCTACTGGGGAGTACAGGACCCGGCAATAAACTGTCGTTTGTCGTTGAAGAAAGTGATGTGATTTGAAGAAATGTTTTATGCGATTATTTCAGTCTTGTCTCGTCATCCTCATCCCAGCCGTTGATTGTGGACAGCTTTCCCAGGTGCACTGCCACGAGATCTGGGGTCTCGCTGCGTAGTGTTTTGGGAAGCTGTGTTGGAGACAGCATTCTCTGGGGATGATGGCTTCTCCAGAGAGGGCCTTTGGCTTTGCAGGGGCACCAGCCTGGGTTTGAATGCAAGGCTAGCCACGTTGGCTGTGCATCCAGGGGCCAGTTGACTTAACCTTGCGGGGTGTGGGCATGTGAACCTTCTAGAGTAGCCCCTCAGAGGTGCTGCCGTTTTAAGAGGTGCTTTATAAATACTACTAAAGACCCGATGCATGGATTCATGCACTAATGGGGTCCCCCTCGGCCTGGCCTGTGGGGATCGGGCCAAAACTGGCACTCTTGACACCTCCCAGGGGTCCTGGATTGTGAAAGGGTTACAGGCCAGGCCGAGGGACTCCACCAGTGCATGATCAGGGGCCGGGGAAGGACCGTGGGATCGCTCTAGGGCAGCGGTTCTCAACCTGTGGGTCTCGACCCCGGCGGGAGTCAAAACGACCAAAACCCAGGGGTCGCCTAAAGCCATCGGAAAATACATAATGTGTATCAGGTATTTACATTCCGAATCATCACTGTAGCAAAAATCACAGTTTTGAAGTGGCCACCAAAATTATTTTTTTGGTTGGGGGTCCCCGCAACATGAGGAACTGTGTTGCGGGGTCACGGCATTAGAAAGGTTGAGAACCACTGCTCCAGGGCCCATTGCCCAGTCCTGATCGGCCGGACCCCAGCAACAAGCTAACCTACAGGTCAGAGCGTCTGCCCCCCTAGTGGTCAGAGCATGTCATAGTGACTGGTCAACACTTAGAATATTAGGCTTTGATTATATAGGATCCCTCATCGCTTGTGAAAGCCATGCATTTGCACCCATGGGAGGGCAGACTTTTTTTCCCCAGAAGGTCGGTACACTGGCAGGGAGACACGGGCAGGGAGACATGTGCCAGGGAAGGAGGGGGCAGGTCTCCGTGGAAGCCCCTGGTGCCCTGCAAAGGCATGCGCAGCGGAGCTGGGAGAAGAGTGTGGCGTTGGCTCCTTGTGCCCAAGAGTGCCCATTCCTGCACGCGTGCCAGCTGACACCCCTTCCTCTCTCTCTCTCTCTCCCTCTGCAGGTGCCCGAGATCATCAGCTCCATCCGCCACGCGGGGCGGATCGCCCGCCAGGAGGAGCTGCACTGCCCCTCGGAGTTCGACGACACCTTCTCCAAGAAGTTCGAGGTGCTCTTCTGCGGCCGCGTGACCGTGGCGCACAAGAAGGCGCCGCCCGCGCTCATCGACGAGTGCATCGAGAAGTTCAACCACGTCTGCGGCGGCCGGAGGCCCGAGCCCGAGCCGCCCGCCCAGGACATCTCCTCCCCGGAGGCCGGGGCCCCGCTCCCCTCCTTCACGGACCGGCTCCGCTCGGCGCTGCAGCCTCTGCAGCCTCTGCAGCCCCAGCCCCCGGGGCCCGTCATGCGCAAGTCCTTCTCGCAGCCCGGCCTGCGCTCGCTCGCCTACCGGCGCGAGTTCCAGGAGGGCGGCCTGCGGAGCCACAGCTTCTTCAGCTCCTTCGACGAGAGCGACATCGAGAGCCACCTCATCGGCGGCCACAACATCGTGCAGCCCACGGACATGGAGGAGAACCGAACGATGCTCTTCACGGTAAAACCTCCGCCCTCCGCCCGGCCTCCTCGTGCTCATCATCCCCCGGTCCCTGAGCAAAAAGAAAAGCTGCTTTTGTGGAGTGAAGAAAGCTTAGTGCATTGCTTTGGGATGTAATGTGCGAATCCATGTATTTTTATTTTTTTAAATATATATATATATGTAATATATGTATGTATGTATACACACACACACACACACACATATATATATACACACACACAGTGGTACCTCGAGATACGAGTGCCCTAACATACGAGATTTTTGAGATACGAGCCGTCGAGCGAGCGATTTTTGCTTTGAAATACGAGCAACAGTTGAGATAGGAGTAATCGCGCGGATCGGCCTGCTGCACAAGACCCACCAGTTTACTACGACTCGAGCGTCTCATAGTTTCCCACGCCTCAAGGTGACGGAACGAATTAAACTTGTATCTCGAGGTACCACTGTATATATACTCCATAATTCTTTTCTCGGGATAAAGTCCTGGCTCGAGTCCTCAGCCTTGAAAAAGTCATCCAAGGGGGAAAGATACAGAGAATCCATCTCTTTGTATAATTTTTATCTCCCCCCCATCCAGGCTTATCAAGATAACTTTTCGGTCCGGAAGGAACGCAATTAATATGTGTCAAAGGGGCCCAGAAAAGGGATTTTTTTTTTAAGAAAAAAGTATATTAATTTCAAGTCATGTGTTTCAACAAAATCTTTTTGGAAAAGACTCCTCCCTCCTTGCTATTTCTCTTCATTTGGAAAGCCTTTATGCTTTGTTAATCAGGGTAATTGGATTTGGAAGTGACGTGATAGTATTTGAAATTTATACCCAAACTGAAATATGAGTTTCGCCAGCGGCCTACTCCCTTTTTTTTCTAGGAGTTTGGCCCAAACAGCAGACGAGGAATTGGCAGGGCGGCTGTCCCCGGCAGGTGGGGGTGCTGGGGGCGCTGCCCTCCCTGGGACTCCCCTGGGTCTCAGCTGTGGGGGGGTGGAGCTGTCCCAGCAGGAAGCTGGCCTCTGAGGATGGAGAGCACTGATTGTTCCTTGACCTGAGGCTGAGCAGAATTGCCTTATATGTCTTGTCTTGTTTTTTTTTGTGTGTGTGCCTGACCCAGGGCAGTGAGATGACGGAGGGGTAGCAGAGCTGGCTACTTAGTTTAATGCTGATGATGGCTGTATGCAGGCTTACGATCCAGAGAGTGAGCCAGGGAACAAAGGGCTGACTTCCTCCCGTTTTCCTCGCAGACCTAGAGCACCGAAGGATGCTCCTTGCAGTCAGTCTTGTGCTTTAACCTGTAGTTTTGAAAATTTTCTCTTGGAGTCATTGTGAAAGCTGCTCGGTACCCTTTATCTTCAAGTACTTACTGTGTGACCGCTGCGCACGGGGTCCCTTGCAGTACCCCAGAAATATAGACGTGAACAAGACATGTGGCCTCCGCCCACATGGAGTTTAGATTCTGGAAGGAGAGACCAACAGCTGGTTGCAAGGAATTGTCTCATTACAGTTGGGATAAAGGCTGCCAGGAGAAGCAGAGGGTGCTGCCGGAGCAGGGTGGGGAGGGGGTCTGGGAAGGCTTCTCTGAGGAGGTGATTTTCACCGAGCAGAGGTTTCAGTGCGGACAACCAGCAGAGTGTCCTGGGTTCAGGGAGGTGCAGGAGGAGAGGCCCGGGAAGGGGGGAGGGGAGGGACGGAGCACATAAAGCAGGTGGCCACGGCAGCTCAGTCCTAGAGTGGAGTCTGTTGTGCTGACTCACGTCAGTAAGACAGTGTGAAATTATGCTAATGCTCTAACTTTAAAAAGTCTGGTATGTAGTGCAGGGATGCCTGACACATAGTATGTACTCCACAAAGGGTAGATGGTTTTAACAACAATTTTAAAAGACTTAGAAAAAAGTCATTAGAAAACTGCTTGGGACGTTTTATTTATTTATTTTTAAAACATATTTTATTGCTTTTTTTATAGAGAGGAAGGGAGAGGGATAGAGAGTTAGAAACATTGATCAGCTGCTTCCTGCATACCATCCCTACTGGGGATGTGCCCACAACCAAGGTACATGCCCTTGACTGGAATCGAACCTGGGACCTTTCAGTCTCAGGATGATGCTCCATCCACTGA